>JAPTHN010000136.1:529117-769188 GCA_026936325.1 Platynereis dumerilii
CAGTGGCGTAGCCAGAAATCCATGAGTGGGGGGGCCAAGGGGGGGCCAGGGTCTGAACTAGGGGGGCCAACCTTCGCAGCGTTTTTGCGACATTTTTGCGGCATTATATGGATAAAAATTGAGACAGTGTTACGAGTCTTCTTTACGAACGACTTAGCTATATTGACCGTCTTATCTTTTGTGACTGAGTAACAAAATGACCATACATCTCATACTTACACTAAAATCAGGTTTGACTTATAAAAAAATTATGAAAACAGATTCTATGGTCCCGATATAAAAAGTATGACAATGACGCCTCATCAATTACCATGAGTCACAAACAGATCTTTTGCAGTGAAAGCTCCTCTTGTTTTATTTTTCATGACTGTCTTTTCAAGTTTTCATTATATTCCTGCTAAAAATGTCCTCTTTCTGATTTAATAGGTCTAAATCGAAAATTTATAAAAGTCCTTTTGATGGAAATCTACCCAACTCCTCAAATACATGTAGGTAGTAGCAATTTGTGCAAATGACACAAAAACCAAAAATGTAGAGAAATCCATGCACACATGAAAAATTGAGCAGTTTGTACAAATCACTCTGGTAAAGCAGATCGGTTTAATTAGAAAAAATTCAAAGGATCATTACTTCTTTAACTGAGCAATGGCGACTGAAAGATTTCCTCAAAACACCTGTCTTTAGGTGTTGCATGGAATCTCTAGATACATAGGCATACTGGAAAGGTGGAGTAGTTACCATCCCACCAAAAAGAATTGTAAAACACTAAGATTCAGGCAAAAAGGCAAAACAATTCAGGCAGATAATTAAATAAACATAATTAACAATCAATAGCTAGTTTCAAACTCAAAGAGATTTCTTTTGGAATACTATTAAATCTAGATCCTGATATTCGGGCAAATGTCGCTCACCCCCTTTTAAAAAGGTTTGTGCCCGGTATGCATATTGCTACATGTAGATATATTAAAATAGGGAAATAAAAAATCAGAAATTTTCAAAGGGCAACTGTCATTCTAGAGAAAATCTAGTATAAGTTTGCGCTAGCGAAGGCAACAACTTTAGACTGTTGTATTCCAGTGACCGTTGCTGCTCCAATAATTTTTTCAAATTTTTCAAATCTGAAATGGGGGGGCCAGTGGGGGGGCCAGTCATCCATTTGGGGGGGCCCTGGCCCCCCAGGCCCCCCCATAGCTCCGCCACTGGGTGCAGTCCAGAGTTTATGCTGTGTTGTAATCTGATGCAGTATGCAATGTAGTTATACAGTGCAGTGATGCTTGACTGTAATTCAGAGCTGCAATGCAGTTCTGTAAGGCAGTGCTGCTACACATTGTTGTAATGCCTTGAAAACTCTACAGTGTCAGTGCTGTGTATGCAGTGCCAGTGCTTTGCATGCAGTACTGGTGCTTTGTATGCAGTGCCACTGCTGTATATGCTGTGGCCACTGTTACAAAGGTATTCCATTGGATGTCACCAATCTTCCCATTATTTTATGTGTATCCCGATGGTAGAGGGTATCCCACTTGTTTTATTTCCTTTTTGTCATGCTGGGATGGCCTGCTCCCTCTCTTCTTGGAAATACGAGTTTGGATGCTTTTGAGACATCCCCCAGCACTCAAGTGGTCCAAGCAGGTCAAAATAACAATAAGGTGGGGTCTTTCACTGAAAAATCATGAATCTCAGAAAGGTATGAAAGACCCCTTGGATCATCCTGGTCTTAAGATGTCTGTTGTAGAATGTAAAGTTATGTTTATATAGCAACTTTCATGATTGTACATTGAGTGCAATTTGTTTTATCCATCCCCATAAATGTGCCTAGAATGGCGCAATCCGGCGGTAATAGCAAAATGACCACGCCAGCGGCTGGCCGCGGTCATAATAAGATGCCCTTGCAATATGGAGTGCCAAAAGGCTCGAAACTAGGTCCCATCCTTTTTATTTCCTATATCACTTCTGCTTGCGATATTGCTGCCTCGAACGAAGTTGAGGACCAAAAGTACACTGACGATGAACAACTAATGCTTGCTTTTTACCCAATCAATAGTCAAAACCAACATGACGCACGCATTAAAATGGAGAAGTGTATTGATGAAATCAAAAACCTCCCTACTGGAAAATAAACTCTGTTGCAACGGCGACAAAACGAAACTTCTCATTATAGGTTCCAAAGGAAATATGAGAAAACTCGATGTCCACACCGTGAATATTGACGGGACACTGGTCCACAAGCAAGACAATGTTCGCAACCTTGGAGTGATTTTTCATTGTCATATGACCAAGGATAGTCAGATAAATAAAATGTGCAAGAGTGCATATTTCAATATTCGGAACATATCCAAAATCAGGAAAAGCCTCACAAAAGAGAATTGCAAGACTGTTGTTACTTCATTAGTCACGCCCCACTTAGACTATGGAAATGCATTATTATTCGGAACCACGAAGAAGACACTAAACAAACAACAATGCGCACAAAATGCAGCAGATCGTATTATTGAAAAATTGGAAAGTTTGAACATGTGACTGACTGTCGAAGGAAGCTACATTGACTGCCTATACAAGCCAGGATTGAGTTCAATATTCTAGTCACAATTTGGAAGTCTCTCAACTCACAGACTCCTAAATATCTACGGGACCTTGTGAAAATCAAACAGACATCTCATAGCTCAAGAAGCGGTGCTGGAATTAATCTTCAAACTTCGCACCTATTCATCCGAAACCGTTATGGAGATAGAGCATATTCTAAAGCTGGGCCAAGTCTGTGGAATAAATTGCCAATTGATATAAGAAATCAGAAAACTCTTCTTAGTTTTAGAAAACGACTAAAAACTCATTTTCAAAAATTATACATGAAGTAGCATGTGATTCAGCGCCTTGAGCAAATTAAATTTTGGATATTGGCGCTATACAAATAACCATTATTATTATTATTATTATTATTATTATTTTGCAATTTTGTAGGTGGTGCGAGACTTGATGAATAATTTGCATCCTATAATTCTACATATGAGAGTGATTTTCAATGATTTGTTATTTCAAATCAGATATTTTCAATTGTTGTATACTGTGCCTCATTTGACATTCATCACGTCACCTGACAATGCAAATACAGTGTCAAATGATAGCACTATATGCTTCCGGAGGCACACTTTTGAATTTTGATTTTGATGCGTGTTCCATGGGATTTTGATGGAAACAGTCATTTTTGGTGTCTTTAATATGCGCAAAAAAGTTCACAAACCAAAATTTTAAAACGTGCCCCAAGAATCATATAGTGCAATTTCAGAGCTCTCATTTGACACTCTTTTTCCATTTGACCATTTCTACTGTCAAAATTCATCCTTCAACCTTCTTTGTAGTGTGTTTATCCGATTTTCAGCTAAAAATAGCATTTTTCCGTGCTTTAAATAAACATAGTGACACCGCCCCAATTTTGTTTCCCCCTTATATATATCTGAGATGCGGGGTGCTAAAAATGGGAAGCAAAATAACACAATGCCTTTAATTAATCATTTGAGGATGTTGTAGCACAGTGAAAAAAAGGTGCATTAACCAAGAGAGTCACAAAATGGGACCTCACATTGGAATATATGTTTTCAAAAACAATTCAACAAGTCCTACTTCTCAAAAGAAAAAATCTGCTTATGCAATTGCTACCCTCGGCCATAGATTATGTTGCTGTGATGAGTCATCATGTAGGGCCTACATAAAGTTTTACCAATATGGCCACCAAGGTCACAGAAATGGTTCAAGGTCATCCATGTTACAACTCATTCACGGTGTTACTGTGATACAAAATCCCTGTGAGTTTGGTGATCCTAGAGAGAATAATAGTGGAGTTGTCATGTGCATTAACTTTTCTCAAATTTGGCTGCAAAGGTCATACATATAGGTCAAGGTCACTGATGTTGAAACTCAGTCAAGGCCTTACAATGATATACTAGAATGAGGGCTCGGAGATCGCATACCTCAGCCTGCCTTCAAATTAAGACTAAGCTAAACACAAAGTTTCTGATTCATAATATCAGTTATCAATTTAAAAAAAAATTATAGTATGTTTCTAAAGGGTTACCATATCAGATAAACAGTTTTTCAAAGGGCACATTGGAGCTATTAATGAATAACGCAGTCAATCGATGAATCTATCTATGTATCTATGTCTATCTATCTATCTATCTATCTATCATCTATCTATCTATTCATCTGACCATCTTTCTATCTTTTTATGTCTCTATCCATCTGTCTGGTTTTCAAAATATTGTTTAAAGAATTATTTGTCCTTTTTTCCAGCAAAGTATGATGAAGTAAAATGACCTTCAATTGATAGTTTAGTTTTTATGCAATTGATACATGTCTGTTGAAAAATGAAAAAGATCTGGATAAGCAGTCATTAAGTGCATTTGATGATGATTACCCTGACGAATGATAATCAATAAGCAATAACAATCTGTAGAATTCTATAATTAACTAGATTCAGTCAAGATTCACAATTGCTGAACAGGCTGTAGAATATATGCACTCTCTTGGACTGCAAGTGCAAAACTGACTTGTATACTATTGCAGCTGCATGCAGCTCGGTAGAGGCCTAATTTCGAATTTCTTTAACTGTAGCCCCAAAAATTCTTCAATATTCACCAAAATTTAATCAGGTATTGTCTAGCACAAATGAAGACATCATGCCACAGGAAATCTAAATCCATTGAGAATTGTTTGCAGGAGTCGATTAACAAACACACAAACCCACAAGCAGAGATCTCAGAATCTGCCCACCCTCACAATACTCCGCCTGCAGGCTGAGTAATAATACCTGTTAGTTTGGTGATCCTAGGATGAATACAAGCGGAGTTATCGTGTGCACAAGAAATTCACGAATATGGATTCCAAGGTCACAGAAGTCACTCATGTCAGAACTCATACAAGGTCTTGCTGTGATACACAATCAATAGTTTAATGATTCTAGGATTATTATGAATGGAATTATCATGTACACAAGCTTTTCACAATTATGGCCACCAAGGTCACAGAAGTAGGTCAAGGTCACTCAGTTGAGAACTCATTCTAAGGTCTTGGCCTGATACACAATCGCTCTTGGTTTCATGTTCCTAGGATTAATACAAATGGAGTTATCTTGCACACAAGGCTGGTGGACAGCTGCGACAGACAGCTAGACAGCAAGACAGACAGACGGACGGACGCCGCTGCCCTCTGCAATGCCCAGACCATGTGAACATGGCCGAGGGTAAAAATCGGACATACATTACATACAAATTATAGAAGTTATTAGTCTCACTATGATGTTATTCTTAGCATGTTTCTATCTGTTTAGCTGCATGACTGTCTGTTCGTCAAAACTGAAAGACAAAAATAAGTTATCGTCTCTTTTGGAGACTGTGTTATGAAGGCCTGGAGGAAAAATGCCATGATTGCACAAGAAAACTGTTGTTAATTCTGTATTTTTTTCAACAAACCAGATCAACCGAGGTCTGAGGAGACCCATTTCACTGCAATGATGAATAAGCATCAGGTGGTCAGAAAACAAAACTCAAGTCTGTCAAAATAGACCCTTTCGTCCCTTTGAATTTGCATGGATGTCTGGCTGCCAGACCTGCATCCCAACGCATATATTCTAATAATAACCTGCAAATTTATTATGAGTTACTTAAAGGAAATAACAAACAAAGATGTTAGGAGATTTCAGTAGTGATTAAAATCCATTAAGGAACACATGACACTGTGTGTTATTATCTTATAGCCAAAACAAGCATACACATTTATGTCTGTCAACAAAGCCTATATGTATTTATAAATTTAAATATTTGATGATGTTTATGATTCCAGGTTCATCCAATTGTGAGATCTCTTATTCTTGCATTGGGTGTGTGCTACATTGCAAGTCTTGAAAATCGTGAAGCATATTGCAAAGAGATTGTCAAGCACTTCAGCTATCCGTGTGAGCTTGAAGGAGTGCATAGTATTGAAAGGCAGATAGACATGTGAGTATCAATCTATAAGACAAGTATTTTTCTCATGACAGCTTTAGCTAACATAACTTTACACTTGCCGGAGACCAAAATTGGTCCCGGACGATTTTCAAGTTTTGTTAACTGAAGCTGCAGTTGTCTGTGTTTATAAACACTTTTGCCACAGGATATAAACAAGAAATTCTTAAAAAAACAAACTGTAGGGGCCTCGTTAATTATTATATTATATATTTATATGAGGTTTCTTCAAATACATGTTTTATTTCTTTCATATTCTAAATTTCTAATGTAAGTGTAGTTGCATGCATACCTTCAATGTACCGACTTTGATTTAACAAACCTACCTAAATCTTACGTGATGATTAGATATGCCTGATTACAGGTGTTGGAAAAACAAAGAGCAAACCAGGCAAAGCGAAGCCCTTGTATATTATTTGTCATTAACCTGACATTTCTATTTCTTTTACAACAAACTAATTCTGTCTTGCATATTTACACTAGATTCATGTGCTTATGAACATCAGTTGTGAGCAGTTGAATATCAATATTTTCATGCTGTTTTTTTGTCAACTGTTATTATGATATCGTCCAAAACTACTAGGGGGAGCACTTCAGTGGGTAAATCTCATTAGCATAATACCTCATTTGCATAATCATAGAGGAATTATTAATATTTATCAATTATTAATATTTTTGAATTATCAATTATCAATATTTGTCAATTTTTTTTAAAATTATTAATATCTGAACATTATCAGTTATTGAAATCAGATATATTTAGTAATAAATTTAGTTTTATTCATGAAATACTGCCTGATGTTTGGCTGCCATTAGTTTTTACTTAAAACTGTACATCATGCTGATTGGCTGAAGCTTTTCACTCAGAAATGTTGCATGCTGATGGGCTGAGAGAATTTTTTAGAATTTAATAAGTAGATTGGCTGGGACAAATTGTGACCTGCTGGGGTGGATGATAGTTTGTGAAATACTGCATTCTGATTGGCTGAGACAAATTATTAGTCGGTAGATGACCATGTTAGTTCATGACCAGTCATAATAGTAGCCATATATAATAACAAATGATTTTCAGTTTTCAATATTTATTTTGACACATACTTTCATAAACATCTGACAGTTGATGCAATAGCACAGACATTGACAAGTTTTATATAAAATATTCACATTTTAAAACAATGGCGGGCAGACCAGATTGTCATCCCTTCCCGAACTGGTTTGAACTTCAGAGTCTGGAAAAATAGACGTCAGTGGTGATTTTAGAAAACTATGCTGCTTCACTGTTCTTTTTGTTGTATTTGAGCCATTCTTCTTCTTCTTCTTCCGTTCGTGCTGGGATACCCTGGATCGCCAGGTAGCTCTACCTAGTGTTAATTGATAATTAGCATTAAGGAGCTGCACTGTGTATTAGGTTCTATTTGGTGTGGTGATCGCCGTATGATGGATGAGAGATGATAAGGCTGGGAGTCTGGCACATACTCTATTCATTCAGAGATGTCCAGGGTCTTTCAGTTGCCCCAACATAGAACATCGGATACAACCCACCTCCATTTTTGTTAAGGTCCCATGGGCTCGGACCATTTGTTTTTGGTTCTATTTGGTTTTCCTTTTCCGTTGTTCTTCCTGCTTTGATGTTATTCCTACTTTTGGTTTCTTCAAGCCATCCAGTTTGGTCATTCTGTTAAGTTGAGTTCCAGGAGCGGGATTCGAACCCACGTCCTCTCAGGCCATTCGATTCAAAACCACTGCTGTAACGATTAGGCCACTGGGGAACAGCCAGGGAGAGCAAAATGTGGCTATGGAACAATAGTAGAGCAGCTTCGCGCCAAAAATGGCCAAAATAGTTACGAGCAGGACAAAGGTGTGAAATTTTCGGCATGTGTACTTTGGGACTTGCCGGACAAGATTTGCCTAAGCTCCAAAAAGCAAACCTTGGGAAATGCATTTAAATTGGTTTCCATGGCAACAAGTACCTATTTCGAAAATCCTTCCCCAAATATGATTAAAGTGACACTATATCAAGGATATTGATGCTATTGTGATATATCAACCCTGATCATGGCATCTAATCTAGAGCCTTACTGCATTGAATCTGGCTGCAAGTTTGAAAGAAAAGAGAAAAAGAACAACAAAGAGATTGACATGATCCAATGCTCGTTTTGCTTACATTGGTTTCATGAAAAGTGTGTTGGTGTTGATAAAGAAAAGACATTCACTGTTTGGCCGTGCCCTGATTGCAGGTCATTGACCTCAACTGTCAAACAGCTGACCACCACGGTATCACAATTGTTGAGGAGCTCAAGACCAATAACACCAAGACCCAAGACACCTTAAATGAAACCCTAAATAGTTCCATGGCTATACGTACAAAGTGTGATGAGCTAGTTAATCAGAACAATGCCATGAAGTCATCTATTGCCCACCTCACCCTGGAACTCGAGAAATATGCAAAGTCCAATGAAAATTTGCATCCCAATGGCAAAACCTTACTTATAGGTGATTCTTTACTGAAAGACATTGACCATGCAAGCCAAACTTGTAGATACTTCAGTGGAATGTGTCCCCAGTGCAACTGTCACAGAATTGGCTCAGTGTATCAATGACATTGATGGGCAGTACGATAAAAACTGTCTGTGTTGGCTCTAATGATTGAGCAATTGAGGATGTTGATGTCCCTGCCTTCAGTGATGCTTACAAACGATTAGTTATTGGTGCCTCTCAGAAAACCAGTCACAAATCAAATATTGCCATCTGTAGCATTCCACCAAGAATAGACAGTGACAAACTGCAGCAAAGGAATGAGCAGTTCAACACATGTCTATCATCACTTGCAAGTGAGCAAGGAATTTCGTATATAGACAATGATTCCACCTTCAAATTAAGCAATGGAACCCCAAATGATGGCTATCTGCAGGATGATGGCCTGCACTTGTCCAAAAATGGGACAAACAGGCTAGCCAAAAACCTCAAGCTTCAAATAAAAGTCAAGGCAAAGAACAATGTGTGCATTGATAATCATTTGAATCAACGGCCAGATCGTTCCTCCAAGCCAAACAACAAGCAAATGCCTGCTAAACAGGATGATAACTCGGAATGGATTCAAGTTAGGCATAAATCAAGGCGCAGCAACCGCAACGACTATGGTCACAAATCCCGCCATTCGACACCTAAAGCAAGATGCTGGTATTGCAGTGAAGAAAACCATACGGTTGCTACCTGCAGGCACGGCAAACCGGTAATCTGCAATACGTGTGGCTACGAAGGTCACAAGTCGAAGTCCTGCAATTACGCATAGGTTTCTGGCCAAGATGAGCGGGCCGTCGTCAATGATGCCTCGTTTCCCGCTGATCCTCTTGAGGGCGCCATGAACATTTCTACCGCTGATAAAAATGAACTTAACTGTGATACTCCTTGGTGTAAAAAGAATATCTCTAAGTCCCACAGCTTGTCAGTGGCATGTCTTAATGTTCGTGGACTATTGCATAAAATGGATAGTATTGCCGTAATTTTAGACAATTTTGATTTCGATGTTCACGGTATCTGTGAGACCTTTCTTGATGATGATATTCATGTTCATGAGTTCTCTATCCCAGGTTACAAGACTGTTTTAAGCATAGAACAAGACATGGAGGTGGCGTTCTCATGTATATAAAGGATGGAATAGTTTATGATGAACTTAACACAACTGAAAATTTAGAAAGTGTTTGGATAAAGGTCACGCATAAGAAAAACTCCTGTAACCGTTGGTTTGATGTATAGACCTCCATCTGCATGCCGTGATTATTATGAAGCTATGCTGAATCAATTAGACTGTGTTAATGCTAATAATGATCATATTGTTCTAATGGGTGACCTCAATTTTAACTTCAAACCTGATGTTCATGTGACTAATTGTAAAATTCGTAATATTGAATCTCTTTATGATATGTCTCAACTTGTAAATAAGCCGACAAGAGTTACTTTAACTAGTTCAACATTGATCGATGTCATTCTGTCAAATAGACCTCACCTTCATGTAAAGACTGATGTTTATGAAAGTTCTGTAAGTGACCACTATTTAGTTTACACTGTATTTAGTTTTCTCAAAGACTCAAATTCAGATCATAACACTGTACAATTTAGGAATTACAAAAATTTTACTGGTTTAACTTTTATTAATGATTTGTCTTTGTGTACTGATATTACTGATTGTAGCTGGTTGGAAGATTTGTTTGAGGAAAAATGATGGAATAAGTTTAGGTCAGCCTTCACAAAAATAAGTAATAAGTATGCTCCAATTCAAATTAGAAGGTTAAAGAAGCGTCACAATCCTTGGGTCACTCCTGATGTTGTCAGGTTAATGTACCAACGCGATTACCTTAAAAGATGTGCTATCAAGTCTTCAGATGTTAATGTTTGGGCACCTACAGACATGTCAGAAACAAGGTCACCAATTCTAAAATCTGCCAAAAAATCCCACTATCAAAAAGCAATCTCTACTAATAAGTCTAATCCATCAAAAATGTGGAAAGTCCTTAACAATTTAACTGGTGGTAAAGCCAGACCCCCCCTACCTGAAAATTTCTCTCCAAATTCTCTCAATGATTATTTCAACTCAATTGGACAGTCCACTGTTTCTGATTTGCTGGTTAATAACAATGACAGTTTGTTTTGGAAAAACTTCAAAATCAATCCATAAGTTTGAGTTTCAACCTATTACTAGTCAAGCTGTAACAAAACATTTGAAAGATTTATGTGATGATAGTTCTGTTGATGTTTTAGATTTCGATGCCAAGCTGTTGTATCTTTCTCGCCATGTTATAGCTCCAATAATAACAAAATTTTGTAATGTGTCATTGTCTCAAAGTCATGTGCTCAGTGACTGGAAACTTTCCAGAATAACCCCAGTATACAAGGGTAAAGGTAGCAAGAATGATCCTTCTAACTATCGCCCAATTAGTGTTATTGGTCATGTTCCCAAGATCCTGGAAAGGGAGGTCCAATCCCAGGTTATGTCCTACCTCAATAGATATAATTTCATCTCTCCAGATCAGTCTGCCTACATTGCCAAACATAATACCCAAACTTCTTTCCACAGAGTTCTCAATGACTGGTCAACTTGTATTGATGATGGTCTCCTTGTGGGAGCATGTGCCCTAGATATAAAAAAGTGTTTTGACACTATCAGTCATTCTATTCTTCTTAAGAAACTAAACTGTTACGGTTTTTGTGAAGTAGTTATAAATTGGTTTAACTCATATCTTGATAATAGAGGTCATAAAGTTAGATGTAATAATTCAGAATCTCAAATAAAACATGTAGATATTGGAGTTTCACAGGGTTCGGTTCTTGGGCCGGTTCTCTTCCTTCTTTTTGTAAATGATATTAATGTTCATGTAAGACAAGGTTGTTGTAATTTATATGCTGATGATGTTCTTCTGTATTGTACAGGTCATGATTTAGTTGATCTTAGACACAACCTGCAGAATTCACTAGATGGCGTAAAAGAATGGTATGACAATAACAAACTTATAGTTAATGCCTCAAAGTCTAATAGTATTGTTGTGAGCACTAGGCAAAAACTAAGCAGAGGCTTAATGATGATATCAATAATCAGTTGAATGTTCATGTTGGTGAAGATGATGTACCTGATGTTAAAGTTATTGACTATCTCGGACTCAAAGTTGATCAAAGTCTTATGTGGAATGATTATATTGAAAAGCTATGTAAACAACTTAACTCTAAAATTTCAGTATTATCTCGTGTTAAATGTTTTGTTCCCCATGATTCACTTATTAATATTTACTGTTCTACTATTCAACCCAATATTGACTATTGTATTACAGCATGGGGTTTTACTAGCAATTCTAATGTTGATAAGGTACAGCATATGCAGAATAGAGCTGCCAGAGTTATCTATGGTAACTTTGATTTTGTTAATGTTAGAGGTCTTGACTAGTCAAACAGTTAAGAATTTTGAATGTCCGTCAGCGTAGAAATTATTTCACAGCGGTTCTAATGTTTAAAGCGATACATGGGCTGGCCCCTAATTATTTGTGTGATGATGTTATTATGCAGATAGAGGTTTCTCAGCGGGTTACACGCAGATTTGACGAAAATAATGTTTATGTTCCTCACCATACTTCTCAATTGTATAGTAATGCTTTCGCTGTCAGAGGACCATTGGTATGGAATAGTCTGCCTTCAGATATTAAGTCCTCGGGAAGTCTGTGTGTTTTTAAATCTAAATGTAAGAATTATTTTATGAATGTTACTTTTTAAATTGTATATATTTTATCTTTTGTTAGTTTTTTTTTTTTAAGCCTTCTTTATATACTCTCTGTTATTTTAAATCTTTGTCTTCCTTTTACACAGGGCAATATTGTAAAACAGTATTTTTGTGCTGAATATTTTACCCTGTATAAATATGCTGTATAAATAAATAAATAAATAAATATTTTTTGGCAAAATGAAGGACAATCAAATATTGCATCAGAGGTGATATGAAATATCTTTATTTACCCAGGTGTGTTACCATGGCAACCACAGTTCCTATGAAAACGCTCTTAATATCTACTTCATCAGATTAACAGTTTTATATTTCAGTCAAATTTGGGTTTGGAAAAATAATATTTATGTCAAATTGTCAGTAATACTGTTTTCTGAAGAAATGTAAAAAAAATAAGGTGTTAACTCTGTTTGCCTTGTCACCATGGCAACTGATATCCAATATTCCAAAGTAACATTTTGTTACTATGTGAACATGAACAGTGCTAGTAGAGGCATACTTATAATTTTTGTCCTCAATCATGCATCAGCTAGAACCATTGAATGTCAGTTATCCTCACAGGGGTTCACATACGGACAATTTGAAATGTGTTGTCATGGCAACCAAAGATAGACAATTATAATATTTTGTTGTATGTCACACTTTAGGGAGTATTCACAGGAGTTGCAGTGGAACAATTTTTATGAAACTTGGCAGAAACAAGCACTATATCTTCAGTATGTATGTAGCAGTGTATTTTTGCTGCTTGGTGAACCCTGTTTGACTGTGGTGCCATCTACTTGCAAAAAACATTTGTTTTGGTATATTCTTGAAAATCCCTTCATTTCATATTTACACACTAAATAGAAGAATGGATTTTTAACATTAGATCATGATTATGATACATTCAACCATCAAAACAAATTGTTCTTCATGCTTAAATCATGAAAGTTGACCTAAAATGAAAATAAAAGAGGGTAAAATGTAGAAATGTCAAATTTAGTAAAATTTAAGCACATTTTTAATGAAGTTATCTTCCATAAAAGTGAAAATATTTCATGTTTGACCCTCATTCCCAGTTATTTGGAAAGTATTCAATCAAACCATTATTTTTTGTTTACAAATATGTGGCTGTTGGTTGCTATGGTAACTAAGTTTGAATTTATCAGATTCTGTCATATTGGGGTAGAAATGTTTTTTTTGAAGAAATACACCTTAACTAACTTTTCCAAAAAGTGTGCACAAACATTTATTGAAATGCCTATTTTAAAATAATGTTATAAATTAGATCACATGACCAAATGAGGTTGTTGCCATCACAAACATGTCCAAATTTAACATTATTTGAATCATTTATTCTAGGTAAATCGATGCCTAACCCCTAATTACCTTTCAGGCAGATGCATAATTTTTACTCTTTAAGAGAGCTCTTGATTAATTCTTTCATGCTAAGTAGAATTTATATTGGAATATGCTTTCATCGGTTGCTATGGGAACATATTTGAATGTTTCAAAATTTCTTATAATGTGATATATGTGGCATTTTATCACTGATCAGTGAATTTATATTTGGTTAAAATGGATGAAACTGGACAGAATAGTGCTTTTGAATGTAGGTTTTACAATTTTTAGAAAATATTTTAGGTCACATGACCTATATGTTGGGTAACCAGGCTACAATGGCTGAATCATGAAATATTTTCAGTCCGCGATGTTGCTAATTTAGAATTTCATCCCATTGAAATGTCTTTAAACATAAATAAATATAAGTGTATTGCAAAACATCCTCGTGTCAAGACCTTTAAACCAAGTACATTTCATATGGAAACCAACCGTTATTTGGTTGCCATGGCAACCCAGCCTAAATTTATCTTTGTGGTGACTTTTGAAAGTATAAGTATGGTGATTATTATTGGAGCACACCACTGAAAAATGTTGGATGTTACATGAATTAACAGACCTATGCACATAAATCATATTGAAAATGTCATACCCATTGGTCTCTGAGGTCACTTGACCTATTAAGGTGGCTCGCTACTCATGCAAAGTGGTAATTTGCGCACATTCACGCGCAGCCAGGCAGGCCCTATCTATGGTAACGTCACCACAGCAGCTGAGCTCTGCTGACACTGTTTCAGCATCTTTTTTTATTCAAATAATTTCATGCGTCGGCCGCTTCGTTTGCCTCTTTTTGCCACTTCTCTTGGGGCTAGAGACTTCTGGTTTCAAGCATTAGATGCACTATGAAGAGGACTATAATCGTATGGGATTTCAGCTTTCTACTCGAAATAGAAAATTTTTACAGGCGATTTTCGTCAAGCAAGTCTAATTTCTCAAAAATGACTTGGAGATATAATTAATTTTTATATCAAAATCCACTGCGGTTGGAAACCCTCTCTTATACATTTTATTGTTCCTCACAATATTTTGAAATAAATGACAAAGAAATGAGAAGTTCTATTTAGCCAATTTTTTTTAGCGCCATGGTTTATGAAAAAAAAGTTAAAATTGTCAAAATCAGTATTTTTGTTCCCAGCCTTTGGAACACCCTTTAAACTAAATATATCTCTTGGAAATTATGATCAGCTTTTCCATTTAAGTGTCTTCTTTAATTTCATGCTTCATTGCATAATATGGGATGCATGACCACTGAATGGCAGGAAAACTTCACAGTTAAAAAGTTAAGAAAAAAAATTGAGTTTTTCAGGTTTGTGTGGAATGACTTTCTTGTGCATAACCTGAACTATTTTGAAAAAAAGGCTGGTTGTGACCACTTTTGTTTACATATCCTTGCTATAAACTATATTTTGGATCATTCTAAACTATTTTAAGAAATCCTATCTTGGAAAGTTAACGAGTATCGAGCCACCTTAAGGGGGTAAAACCCCAAATAATAGTCAGTGTCATAAGTCAAGAACATAAATGTCTGATTTTTTCCCAAATCAATCAGAGCTGAGAGTAATGAGGCTACTCATATCTATAAAATGTGTGTGTATGCCTGTTAAACAATTTAATTACTTTATCATCATGTTGCCATGACAATAATGAAAAAACAAAAAGCATTACAGATACTGGTAAGTGAGAAACCTAAACCATTGACTTTTCATTGCATCCTGAAGATTCATATCTCCCAGTAAATAAGCAAACTTCAGATCTTAGCCACTTCGGCCTTCAAGTAGGATATTTCTTATATTAAAAAAGATATTGAACAGTGTTGAAGGATCCAATAATGGGTGGCTCCTCCTAATGTTAGGTGTTTCTTATAAATAACATATTATTCACTGCCACAATAGGTAATGTGGCCTAAGAAACCAATAGGTGTGACATTGTCAGTATGATATGATATAATGTGCAAAAATCTATATAAAAATTCATGTAACATCTATAGATCACTTTTTCCACTAATATACACCTCTTCTTATATTAGACCACAAAGAAAAAATTAGGCTGGGTTGTCATGGCAACATATAACAATTGCTTTCCATGTAAATATACATGGTTTCAAAGTCTTGACATAGGTACATAATATTGTAAAGCAGAATACATTTATATTTATGGACACATAAACAGGATAAAATTCAAACTTCGCAAAATCGAGTGGTGTAAAAATTTCATAATTCAGCCACTGTTGTCTGGTTACCCTACATACAGGTCATGTGACCTTTTAGATTTCCTAAAAATTGTAAAATCTGCATTCCAGAGCACCATTCTTTCCAGTTTCATCAAGTTCAAACATGCATAAAATCACTAAAATGCCACTTATATCACATTATAAGAAATGTTTACGAATTCAAATCTGTTGCCATAGCGACTGATGAAAGCAAATTTTAACATAAAATTTTTCATCATGAAAGATCTAATCAAGATCGCTCTTAAGGAGTAAAAATTGCGCTTCCTCCTGAAGGATAAATAGGGTTACACATTGATTTACCTAAAATATATGATTCATTTCATGTCAAATTTGAACATGTTTATCATGACAACAACCTTATTGGTCATGTGACTTGAAATTACTAACCCTTATTTTAAAACAGATATTTCAATAAATGTTTTTGTACACATTTGATAAAGCTGGTTAAAGTATATTCCATCAAAAGAACACTTCTGACCCATTATAGCAAAATCTGATAAATTCAAACTTAGTTGCCATAGCAACCATCAGCCACATATTTGTAAACAAAATTTACATTAAAATAATAGTTTGATTGAATACTTTCCTAATATCTGGGAATGGGGGTCAAACATCAAATATTTTCACTTTATTAGAAGATAACTTACTCAAAAATGTGCTTAAATTTTACTAAATTTGGTATTCTACATTTTACCCCTCTTTTATTTTCATGTTATGTGATATATTCTTCAACTTTCATGATTTAAGCATGAAGAACAATTTGTTTTGATTGTTGAATGTATCATAATCATAATCTAATGTTAAAAATCCATTCTTTTATTTAGTGTGTGATTACAAAATGAAGGGATTTTCAAGAATATACCAAAACACATGTTTTTTTGCAAGTAGATCACACCACAGTCAAACGGGGTCACCAAGCACTGAAAATACACTGCTACATACATACTGAAGATATATTGCTTGTTTCTGCCAAGTTTCATAAGAATTGTTCCACTGCAACTCCTGTGAATACTCCCTAAAGTGTGACATACAACAAAATATTGTAATTGTTTATCTTTGGTTGCCACGACAACACCCTTCAAAATTGTCCATATGTGAACCCCTGTGAGGATAACTGACATTCAATGGTTCTAGCTGATGCATGATTGAGGACAAAAATTATAAGTATGCCTCTATTAGCACTGCTCATGTTCACAAAGTAACAAAATGCTACTTTGGAATATTGGATATCTGTTGCCATGGTGACAAGACAAGCAGAGTTATCACCTTATTTTTTTACATTTCTTCAGAAGACAGTATCACTGACAATTTGACACATATATTATTGTTCTAGACTCAAATTTGACTGAAATATAAAGCTGTTAATCTGATGAAGTAGATATTAAAGACGAATGCGGGTATTCTCAGCGCCGCACTGCGGATACTGACGTGACGTCACGAAAAACAAAAATAAAAGAAAGGTGCGCCACTAGTCAGTACGCCTGCCAGTGGCGTCCTCTGCCGGGTGACCTTGTTGTGACGTTTCAGCAGAAATCAGGTCAAGCACTGCTGCCGACTGTCTGTGGACATGACAAACATCTTAGCCATCCTGTATTTTGATGCACAATTGTGCACAGGACTAGGAGTCTATGAGAACAAAGGTTAGTAGGACATGATTACTTTGCAATGGTACTGTGTGAAGGTGACAGTTTTCACTTTTCTGGAGAAAATAATTGGGTCAAGCTGAGCTCACAGAAAACAAGTCGGCAAAAATTGGCATGGTGCCAAGCTACTGTCAAATTGACTGTCATCACATCATCATGCCTCATGCCATTATACTAATTCATGGACCCCTTACGCTACTCCAACCAAACTACTGATTGTAGAGTTATGAAAATTTGCAAGCACCTTTTCCAAATTCCCTACAATGTCCTTAGCCGGGTTTCAGGTGCCAAATTACAGTAACGGAAATTTAAGACTTAAGTGATGATTTCTAATAATATCTCACTTTGTTTATCTCACTGGGTCTATAGAAAAAACCCTATATTTCCCCTGACAACTTTTCACGGGTGTTATGCTAGTATTATATCCAATATTAAATAGTATGTTAAATAGTATATTTCAATCCACAGCACATGACCCTCTAACTTTGAAAAATTTATAGTCAGTCAGGGAGTTTACCATGTGCTGAGGACAGTGAAGCACTGTGGTTTAACTATCTCTGTAATTGTGAATTTTGTCAACAAGGAAAAGACCCTGGGGAACTTGGATCCCGTAACATCAATTGCTTGGTCCAGGGTTCAAATTCAGCTCTTGCCGGGTCACCAGGGCGTATGTTGGACATCTGTTTCAATAATCCTTGACCTCATTGCCGTGTTCTCCTGTCCTAATTTGCTACCAAGTGCATAAATATAGGATGTAAATCCCCAATCAACCATCCATCAATTCCGTTCTTCCAACATTACAACCAGCAACAAAAAAAAAATCATTTTGAAATTTTATTATATAACTTTCGCAATTCATCACTTGAGGTAATTAGTGCTGAGTACCGTGATACACCGTATGGAAATGAACCGTTTTTTTACGTCGATATGTGTACCGATATATCGTATGGCATGCCGGTTAATTTTCAAGACTAACAATCAGTATTTATTGCCGAAAATCGCTTAAAAATTTACATGGAAGCAGGTAAACTTTTGGGCCAAAACACTGCTTTTTGTTTGCTGCAAAATAGTGCAACGTTGTAAACATGCCTTTTTGTGACGTCATGTCGTAAAATACGAGATGACGGCCCAAAATTCTGCGAAAAAAGTTGCGAAGAATTGTTGAATTCCCAATAAATGCTGGTAAATCTATATCACGGTAATATCGTGTATCGTAAAGTTTGTATCACGATACATATCATATCGATAACAGCTCACGGTACTCAGCACTAGGTGGTATGTTAATTTTTGCTCTATCTGCTGAATAATCCCCATGGATTTTTTGTTTTTTTCTTTTTCAGAGCTGCAGAGTGGGGAATTTGAAATAAAACAAAGTGTGAAAAAACTTCATAATTCACTGCATCTTCAGATTCTTGGTTTTGACCATGCGGACACCAACAAGTCACGACTCTTGGATAATTTGAAGTATTTGAACAATTCATGAAAAATGTGATAATTTTGATAAGGAAGCACTGTCTTGTCATCTTATAAAGAGGTGGGCGATATCAGCAAAAAAGACAAATAAAGATGATATTCTTCAAGTGTATGTAGCACTGCTAAAGAGGCAATATAGGGTAATGATTTGTACTAAGTTTCTAAAACCTAATTTAGGTGAAGAAGTTCAGACAATTTTATAACCATAATAATTACTGCCAAATTTCAGGCAAAAAAGCTGAAAATGATAGCATTTTTTGCACAACAAAGTATGACTCACGCTATCTTACATGTGGTGTAAGTGGTACTAGACTACTACATATGTATTATATTTGTTTTCGAAAAATTTGCAGGAATTCCAGGTTTAAAGATGTTTGCTTTTTCCTTTTATTGCAGGTTACGGTGATGAAAGTTACAATGCATTTCAATAGACCAATTTCACAGATGGTTCTCTTAGTTAACACTAGGGGAAAAGTGGTAAATACTTAAATCCCATTGGCTAACAGATTTCCTGCCCTTGCCTCTAATTGGTCCAGCCAAGGTGACTCCAAGCTGGAGTATTTTTAGTGCATTTTAATGTAACTTTAAAGCTCTAAACGTGGTCATCCTTTCAGGTTAAATTTTGAAAGTTGTGTTTTTGGATAACGCTTGTATGTATTAATTATACGTCTTCTATGTGTGTGATAAGAAAATGAAGAATCGCAGAATAACGAAAGAGTTATTTGGGGTCAATTTTTAAGCCATTTAGTGAAATAGATCTATTATGTTTGCATAACTCTGTTAAAGTTAAACTCTGTGTGTGCTAATTATATTGTTTAATAATTATGCAATGTGTTACATATAAATGTTTTTAAAAGTGTAGTAACCTTGTTCACTTGTTTTAACATTTTCCTGATGAAATGGAAGGAAGCTAGGAGTAGCTACTTAGGCAAAAAATCTTGGGAGAGTTCTGCCCTGCTGCAGCTCCCCCATTACTCAGTGGCAGAAGTACAATTATTACGAGCCAAAATTTTACTATGATGGCAGAAATATTTCACTGTTAAAAAATCGAAATGGCGTGCTGCAGGTGCACTGGTCAAGAGCACCCCACCCCAAACAAAATTTTCCATTTCCATCACTGAAATTTTCAGTATAATTACCATAACATCCACTTTAAAAGGTGTTATTTCAAGTTGAGTGTCATAGTGGTTAATGGCATCACACTGTTACAGTTTGCATTATCTATTTTGGTGTACCTTATAGTGAACCAAAGGTGTCAGTGACAATTTTTAGTAGTCAACAGCAACTCTGTTATGCCCTATTATATATAGGAACCATTCAGACTCTAGGCCTATGACTAAGGGGGTAGGGTGGGAGTTTCGTCAGTAGTTGCCATTAAAAATGTATACCCCTCCACTTAGGTTTCATGCAAATTTTAATAACCAGATGAGCAAGTGAGGGAGATGCACAGGGACTAGCCCCTACCAACCAACCAACCAAAACGATGGTGGGTTATTGATCTCGGGAGGACCATTTTTTGCAGAAAACTTAAAATTTTTCATTGCATTAATCAGTGGAATGTAAGAAAAGGGATTTCTTTCTCTCCCTCCCGCTCACCATTTAGAAAAGGCTTCTATTTTTGTGCAAGGTTATCTTCAATGCATCAATTAGTGGAATCAGGATTTTTATCTCCCGTTTTGCTAAGGATTTTCAGGGGGGATTTGTTTCAACTCTTCTTTAGTTGTGGAATTTCAGGGGGGGGGGGTTTCTATCTCTCCCCCAGGGTGAAATTTCTTTCCCCATTTAGTAGTAGAATATCAGGGGGGATTTCTTTCTCTCTGCATTTAATTGTGGAATTTCAGATGGGGGATTTCTTTCTATACTTGTTTGATTGTAGAATTCCAGGCGGGATTTCTTTCTCTCCCCATATATTTGTAGAATTTCGGGGGGGGGGGATTTCTTTTAATTGTGGAATTTTAGGGGGAGATTTCTTTCTCTGCCCATTTAGTTGTAGAATTTCAGGAGGTGGGGATTTCTTTCTCTCACCGTTTAGTTGTATGATTTCAGGGGGGATTTTTTTCTCTCCCCGTTAAGTTGTGAATTTCAAGGGGGGGGATTTCTTTCTCTCCTCAGTGAGTTGTAGAATTCCAGGGGGAATATTTTTTCTCCTCATATATTTGCAAAATTTCAGGGGGGATTTTTCTTTCTCCATTTAAATGTGGAATTTTAGGGGCGAGGACTTCTTTCTCTGCTCATTAAGTTGTATAATTTCAGGGGGCAGATTTCGGTTTCTCACCATTTAGTTGTATAATTTCAGGGGGGGGGATTTCTTTCTATCCCATTAAGTTGTGGAATTTCAAGGGGGAATTTTTCTTCCTGCCCATTTGTATAATTTCAGGGGGCATTTCTTTCTCTCCCCGTTTAAGTATGGAATTTCAAGGGGGGGAAATTTATTCTCCCTCCTTTTAGTTGTGGAATTTCAAAGGGGGGGGAAATTTCTTTCTCTGTCCGTTTAGTTGTGGAATTTTAGGGGGTGATTTCTTTCTCTCCCCGTTTCGGTGTGGAATTAGTTGTCGAATTTCAGGGGGATTTCTTTCTCCCTCTGTTTAGTTTTGGAACTTCAGGGTGATTTCTTTCTCCCTCTGTTTAGTTCGTGTTTTTGGCATCGTATTAATCTGTTGAATTTCAGGGGGGGATTTCTTTCCCCCCGTGACTTCTCGATGAGCAAAAGAGGGAGATGCACAGGGAGAGTGAGACAAGCAAGAGACGGGAGATGCTCAGGGAGAGGGAGATGCCCAGGGAGAGGGAGATGAGCAAAAGAGGGAGATGCACAGGGAGAGGTAGATGAGCAAAAGAGGGAGATGCACAGGGAGAGGGAGATGAACAAGAGAGGGAGATGCAAAGGGAGAGGGAGAAGAGCAAGAGAGGGAGATGCCCAGGGAGAGGTGGATGAGCAAAAGAGGGAGATGCCCAGGGAGAGGTAGATGAGCAAAAGAGGGAGGTGCCCAGGAGAGGGAGATGAACAAGAGAAGGAGATGCACAGGGAGAGGGAGATGAACAAGAGAGGGAGATGCAAAGGGAGAGGGAGAAGAGCAAGAGAGGGAGATGCCCAGGGAGAGGGAGATGAGCAAAAGAGGGAGATGCCCAGGGAGAGGGAGATGAGCAAAAGAGGGAGATGCCCAGGGAGAGGGAGATGAACAAGAGAGGGAGATGCACAGGGAGAGGGAGATGAGCAAGAGAGGGAGATGCCCAGAAAGAGGGAGATGCCCAGGGAGAGGGAGATGAGCAAGAGAGGGAGATGCAAAAGAGAGGGAGATGAACAAGAGAGGGAGATGCACAGGGAGAGGTAGATGAGCAAAAGAGGGAGATGCCCAGGGAGAGGGAGATGAACAAGAGAGGGAGATGCACAGGGAGAGGTAGATGAGCAAAAGAGGGAGATGCCCAGGGAGAGGGAGATGAACAAGAGAGGGAGATGCCCAGGGAGAGGGAGATGAGCAAAAGAGGGAGATGCCCAGGGAGAGGGAGATGAACAAGAGAGGGAGATGCACAGGGAGAGGTAGATGAGCAAAAGAGGGAGATGCCCAGGGAGAGGGAGATGAACAAGAGAGGGAGATGCCCAGGGAGAGGGAGACAAGCAAGAGACGGGAGATGCACAGGGAGAGGGAGATGCCCAGGGAGAGGGAGAAGAGCAATAGAGGGAGATATTCAGGGAGAGGGAGATGAGCAAGGAGAGGGAGATGCACAGGGAGAGGGAGAAGAGCAATAGAGGGAGATGCCCAGGGAGTGGGAGATGAGCAAGAGATGGAGATGCAAAGGGAGAGGGAGAAGAGCAGGAGAGGGAGATGCACAAAAGAGGGAGAAGAGCAAGAGAGGGAGGTGCACAGGGAGGTGGAGATGAGCAAGAGAGGGAGATGCAAAGGAAGAGAGGGAGGTGCACAGGGAGAGGAGATGCACAGTGAGAGGGAGGTGCACAGGGAGAGGGAGATGCACAGGGAAATGGAGATGAGCAAGAGAGGCAGATGCACTGGGAGATGGAGATGAGCAAGAGAGTGAGATGCACAGATAGAGTGAGATGAACCAGACAGGGGGATAGACAAAGGAGGGAGGTGCACATGGAGATGTAAAGGAAGAAGTACAGGGAAATGTACAGGGAGAGGGAGATGAACAGGGAGGGAGAGGGAGATGGAGAAGCACAGGGAGATGCACAGGAAGCTGCACGAGGAGATGCAAAGGGAGCTGCACAAGGAGATGCAAAGGGAGATGCAAAGGGAGTGGGAGATGAACCAGAGAGGGAGCTACCCAAGAGAGGGAAATACACAAGAGAGGGAGATGTACAGGGAGATGTATAGGGAGTGGAGAAGCACAGGGAGAGAGAGATGAACCAGAGAGGGAGATGTACAGGGAAATGTAGAGGGAAATGTACAAGAGAGGGAGATGCACAGGGAGAGTGGGAGATGCAAAGGAAGAGAGGGTGATTCTCAGGAAGAGAGGGAGATATGCAGGGAGAGAGGGAGATGCACAGGGACAGGGAGATGAACAAGAGAGGGAGATGCACCGGGAGAGGTAGATGAGCTAGAGAGGGAGATGCACAGGGAAAGGCAGATGAGCAAGAGAGGGAGATGAGCAAGGGAGGGAGATGCACAGGAAGAGAGGGAGATGCACAGAGAGAGTGGGTGATGCAAAGGAAGAGAGGGTGATTCACAGGAGGGAGATGCACAGGGAGAGGGAGATGTGCAGGGAGAGGGAGATGAACAAGAGAGGGAGATGCACAGGAGAGGTAGACGAGCAAGAGAGGGAGATGCACAGGAGGAGAGGGAGATGCACAGGAGGAGAGGGAGATGCACAAGTAGAGTGGGAGATGCAAAGGTAGAGAGGGAGATTACAGGAAGAGAGGGAGATGCACGGGGAGAGAGGGAGATGCACACGGAGAGAGAGGAGATGCAAAGGAAGTGAGGTTGATGCAAAGGAAGAGAGGGTGATGCACAGGAAGAGAGGGTGATGCAAAGGAAGAGAGGGTGATGCACAGGAAGAGAGGGAGATGCACAGGGAGAGTGGGTGATGCAAAGGAACAGAGAGAGAGAGTGAGAGAGATCTTTATTTTTCATCCATCATACAAAAAAATTTAGCAATTAAAAAGAAGGTACATTTAAGTCAGGAGACACATATTAAGACGCAATGAATGGTGGGGAATATTACATCCTATTTTGGTTTTGAGTCTGCAAGGAATTAAAGAGAATTACAGATATAGCAGTCCCTTAGGAGACATGTGCTTTCATAGTTTGAAATTGTTTTTCGTTTGTAATAAAAACAAAGGTCAAATATGCTATGGGTGCTAAAATTTCTCTTGGATATCAGAAGGTAAGTTATTAATAATCAAAGGCAGACGGATTCTAATAGAGCATTTACATATATAGTTGATATTTTACCCTTGGGGCACCAGAGTATTACTTTGTCTTGTTTCATAATTGTGCATATCTCTAAATCGTACGAGTGTATAAGAATTGAAGTAGTCTGGTAATAAGTTACTGGTAAGCTTATAGCAAAATTTATATTCCTGCAGTTTCACCACATCTTCAATTTTCAGAATATTGAATTTCTTCATAATAGGTTCCGTATGGCTATTGTATTTTACCTTTGCCAATGTTCTCACAGCTTTTTTCTGAAGCTTCTGGATTATCTTAAACTTGTGTCCCCAAAGAAGGGTACCGCATATCAGATGAGGGAAAATTAGTGAGTTGTAAAGGATCAATAATGTGTCAGATGGTATGAAATGTTTCAGACGGCTCATAATTCCTGTAACTATACTAATTTTTTTGCCAATTTTTTGGACATGCACCATTTTTCTTCAAACTGTAGGGGGCGCTAGTGGCCAAAATTGTGGTTAACCTCTAATTATTTTTCATAAATAAGTATATATATATAAGAGCTACAATAGGAAAAATTTTCAAAATTTTATCAATGTGGGAAGTATTTTATTTTTGGCATTGTTCATGAAATTCTTTAAAATTTCACCATTTTCTTCAAACTGTAGGGGGCGCTGGTGGCCAAAATTTTGGTTAACCCCTAATTATTTTTCATAAATAAGTGGATATATATAAGAGCTACAATTGATAAAATTTTGAAAATTTTATCAATGTGGTAAGTATTTTATTTTTGGTATTGTTCATGAAATTCTTTTAAATTTCACCATTTTCTTCAAACTGTAGGGGGCGCTCAGGTGGCCAAAATTTTGGTTAACCCCATAATTATTTTTCATGAAGAAGTGTATATATATAAGAGCTATAATTGATAAAATTTTGAAAAATTTATCAATGTGGGAAGTATTTTATTTTTGGCATTGTTCATGAAATTCTTTTAAATTTCACCATTTTCTTCAAACTGTAGGGGGCGCTAGTGGCCAAAATTGTGGTGAACCTCTCATTTTGTTTCATGAATAAGTAGATATATATAAGAGCGACAATTGTTAAAATTTTTGGAAATTTATCAATGTGGGAAGTATTTATTTTTTCGCTTGGCTCATGAAATTCTTTAAAATTACACCTTTTTCTGCAAACTGTAGGGGCGCTGGTGGCAAAAATTTAGATTAACCCCAATTATTTTTCATGAATAAGTGGATATGTATAGGAGCTACAGTAGAAAAAAATTTGAAAAATTTATCAATGTGGGAAGTATTTTATTTTAGGCATTGTTCATGAAATTCTTTTAAATTTCACTATTTTCTTCAAACTGTAGGGGCGCTGATGGCCAAAATTGTGGTGAACCCCTAATTATTTTTCATGAATTAGTAGATATATGTATCAGCTGCGATTTACTTTTTTTTTGAAAAATTTATTAATCAGGGAATATGTTATTTTCGGCCAAATTCATCAAATGCCAAAAATTTCACCATTTTCTTCAAATGTAGGGGGCGCTGGAGGCCAAGAAAGGCTGGTGACCCCCTAATTTTTTTTCGTGACTAAAATGGTATATAAACAAGCTACATGTGAGAACTTTTTGAAAAATTTATCAATGTTGGAAATATTTTATTTTTGGCTATATTCTTCAAATTGCTCAAAATTTCACAAATTTACCTGAAATGTAGGGGGCGCTCATGGCCAATAGGGTAAAGTGAACCCCTTATTTTTTTTTTAATAAGTAAATATATGTATAAGCTACACTTGAGCAATTTTTGAAATTTTTATCATTGCAGGAAATATGTCTTTTGAGCAATTCTTTAAAGATAGTCTCAAAATTCAACAATCTCCAATGTAGGGGGCGCTATCTCAGTGAAAATGCTGGTGACAAACACTTTTTTTTTCAAAAATGTTTTCTTTGTCACTAATTGTGCAAGTGTGCAAAATTTCATAAAAATATCAACATTACAAGTAATTCAGGTGAATAGTAGCATTCGTCTTTAAGAGCATTTTCATAGGAACTGTGGTTGCCATGGTAACACATCTGGGTAAGTAAAGATATTTCATATCATGTCTGATGCAACATTTTGTTGTCCTTCATTTTGCAAAAAAATATCACAATAGCATCAATATCCTTGATATAGCTTCACTTTATTCATACTTTGGGAAGGATTTTCGAAATAGCTACTTGTTGCCATGGAAACCAATTTAAATGCATTTCCCAAGGTTTGTTTTTTTGGAGCTTAGGCAAATCTTGTCCGGCAAGTCCCAAAGTACACATGCCGAAAATTTCACACCTTTGTCCGGCTCGTAACTATTTTGGCCATTTTTTGCGCGAAGCTGCTCTACTACAAGGATTGAGTGCATTTTGGTGCCATTGAGTGCACTTTGGGGTCAATAGGGTGCGCTTTGAGTGCAATTGGGTTTTGTAGGGTGCAGTTGGGTGTCTTTGGGTGCACTTTGGTGTAATAGGGTGCACTTTAGGTGCAGTAGGGTACACTTTGGGTGCAATAGGGTGCAATAGGGTGCACTGTGGATGTAGCTCAGTGCACTTTGGGTGCAGTTGAGATCAATAGAGTGCACTTTGGGTCCAGTTGGGTGCACTTTGGGTGCTTTTTGGGTGCACTTTGGGTGCAATAGGGTATCTAGTACATTGGCTGCCAAACACGATATAACCATACAGTTCTCTGAGGTGATGGACTGACCACAATGTTGTTGTGCTGCAGAATACTTGAATGTAGTCTTGCCAAGAATCATCAACCGGAAGTTCATCAACCGAAGTACATCAACAGGAAGTGCATCAACTGGAATTGTGTAGTAGCCTGCTCCCCCTGCATCAAAAGTGGACCCACCCTGCCCCCTCACTAGTGCCTAAACTCCACCAACCTGCACCCAAGTGCATCCACGAGGAGTTTTGCTAAGGATGTTTAGCATTGATGCAATGGCACTATTTCATGTGTTTAACTTACTTACAGGCGGCAATGTAGATAGATAGATAGATAGATAGATAGATAGATAGATAGATAGATAGATAGATAGATAGATAGATATAAAATACATAGAAAATATATTTTGACATAGATAGAGATAGATAAATAGAGATAGATGAGATATATAGATAGATTGTACAGTGTATTGTTGTGATTGATAACTCACAAACCAAAGAAAGTAGACAAATTGTAGAAAATGCATGATTATAATATAATAAGATAGTAATAAATTAAAAGTATCATCCCAATTAAAAAGCAGAACGATCTAATGGATGTTGGCGGGGGGGGGGGGGGGGTGGGGTATATCCTGTTACTCCAGTTTGGTGGAGGGGTGGTGTAATGGTTGAGGGTTGTGCTGTATGCAAATTAGATGGAAGTGAAGTCAATAGAATACAGACATACACACTGTTGTGGTGAGTTGAGGAGGGGAGCAGTGCAAGAAAGGGGTTGCACTATATCCTCAGCCTAAAGCAAAATTGGCCCATGTCATTTTTGGCAATTTTTGGCAAACAGCGAAAAGCTGACTTAGGCCAAATTTTTTTTTTAAACAAAAATGACTTAGGCCAAAATTCTTTTGTGGTGTAGCTTCGTTATTAAGCAATTCTCCATAAAAGTTATGGATGAAATGTGAGGAAACAACTTCAATAAATTAATACTCACAATTACGACCGAAAAATATTGGTGATATCCACTAAAATAAGTGATAACGAAATTGGCCTAAGTCCAACAGGACTTAGGCCATTTGTGCGAAAATTGAGTTGGGGTTTTGAAGGGTTTATTATTAATTTAGGAGTCCAATTTTTTTTTAGCACATGTATTATCATAAGGGCCTTCCTATGGTACCAAAAAGGAACAATGGCCTAAGACTGACTTAGGCCATTTTTGCTTTGGGCTGACGATATGCAAATGAAGGCTGTAAGGGGGTAACAAGTTTAGACATGTCTCAAAAGGAACAATTGTTTGTGTGTATATAAAGTACTGGTGTCAGTGTAGGTGACATATGTTACCAGTGCATGCACAGTGATCATCGGCTGATCACCTGGAAGTACTTACGATCAGACAACAACAGATTTATCATCATTCAGGAAGCACCTAGATGGAAAATGTTGCTAAAATGAATAGGCCTATTGGCAACAATATAAGAAAAGGCCAGTAATGTGAATAGGCAAACACAATATAGGGAAAAAATACTTTGAAAAAAAAATGTTGAACTGAAAATTGGGGGGAGGGGCTAATGGTGGAGGGATGTGCTGTATGCAAATTAGATTGGGAGTTTGTTTTCTAGGACATGTACTGACATGTACAGTCAAGGGTGGGGCAGGACAAGGGAAGGGGTCATTCTATATGTAAAAGTAGGCTTTAGCAGGGCTGTGATACAACAAGTTTAGACATGTCTCAAAAAGAAGATGTATAAAGGAGTGATGCCAGTGTGGGTGACATATGTTACCAATGCTTGCACTGTGGTCACCTGCTGATCTTTGAGACATATTTGAAAACCATATGCCTTTTGGTAGAAGTATTTTATAGTTAC
Organism: Platynereis dumerilii; assembly: GCA_026936325.1. Taxonomy (NCBI): domain Eukaryota; kingdom Metazoa; phylum Annelida; class Polychaeta; order Phyllodocida; family Nereididae; genus Platynereis; species Platynereis dumerilii. The sequence continues at coordinate 557,995 of JAPTHN010000136.1, forward strand.
CACGGAAAATCAGGTAGAATTTACTATACTGCCCTATCTACAGCTTAAATTTTAGAGCATTATCACCCTGGGAGCACCCAGATGGAAAATCTTGCTTTATAGGTCTATAGCAACAAAAAAGGCAAGTTATGTGAAAACGCAGTACTGGGAAAAATACCTGGAATTTTAAACTGAAAACTGGGTGGGGGGAGAAGATTTTGGATAAAATAATTTTAGGGAAAAAATAACTTAAGAAAATTTCACACTTGGAGTGAAAAAATTGGGGGGGGGAGGTGAAAAAAAATTGTGAAAAAATGAGAAAAACAAAAAGAAATAGGAAAAACACATATCTTGGAAAAAAATTTAATCAGATAAATTTGGGGGGGGGGGGGAAATACAGGACAACGTATTTTGGAGAAAACATTGTAAGATACTAACACTGTAAACTAGGGATCCAAACCTGTTGATTTTTCCAAAAATATTATGAATTATATAGATATTGATTATTGATGTGAATTGCTTCTATGCAACATTCTATTGTTAATTATTGTAATGCTAAGAGCTCTTTTGTTATGATGACCTCCTCAAACCAGTTCAAACCAGTTTTTGGAAAGGATGACAACCTGGTCTGCCCGCCATTGTTTTAAAATGTGAATAATTATTGTAATATGAAATTTGTTGATTGTGTTCTTCTATCAACTGTCAGATGTTTATGAAACTATGTGTCAAAAATAAACATTTAAATCTGAAAATTTTGATAATTAATAATTCAAAAATATTAATAATTGACCTATATTAATAATTCTCTGTTATTATGCAAATGATGGTTATTTCGTTTAGCTGAGAACATTTTTCGTTAGATAAAATTATAACATAGTATTATAATTAAAATGACACTTTTTAGAATTAAGATAAGACAGGTTGAGCACGTAGCCGAAATGTTGTATTCCAATTTCCGTAAAAGTGTTGATTTAACCAAAAAATGGTTAATATGGAAACGGCTCTAGTTATGGTTAAAATTGAGGTAGAAACATAATTTAAAAATGCATATATACTTTAGAAGTAGCAGAATACAAAGGATGAAAATACTGTATCTTTGATAATAAGACCAGTATTAGCCTGTAAGTTTCGATGTTTTGATTTGCGCCAAAAGGTGTGAAAAAAGCAAATGGCGGCTATGTGTTCAAATCAAAATCAAAATGGTGTATCCTTGAAGTGCTTCAATATTCATCAACCAAAATATTTTTCAAAATGACATTGAATACTTTTAAAGACCCAAAATTGTAGATTTCAGAGAGAGAAAGTTAATTTCAAGACCCCCTAACATGATATTGTGTGAGGTGTGGCCTAATGACCATTGTCCAATCAGAATCCAGTAAAAGTTGTATTGCTTTGTGGCATAGATTCGTTGCTCTTGCATTTGGGTCTTTAACCAAACAAGCCTTCAAACGTTCAGACTCTTATTAATTATCAATTTATATTATCCAGTTGAATTGAAAATGAATTGACTTAAAACCTCAATTCACAGCCTATCTCAATTCAATTCAATTCAATTCATTGCATTTTTCCAACATGGTCAATTCAATTCAATTCAGTTCATCGACTTTTGAAATTTTGAATTAATTCGAATTAATTCAATTCATGAATAGAATTGTGCCCATCACTGAACAGAACCTAATTAAAAATGCAAAACTATTACCAGGGCTTTATTTTTCTAGATATGCTTCATATAGGCTGCAAAAGGCCACAAAATTCACTTCATTTAGTGCCAACTGATTTGTTAATTGAACATTTTCCACACACAGTGATATTCCAATGCAACTGAGGAAACACGTCCTCAAACATTCTAGACAATAGTTCGGGAATGAAAAACGCTTAGGGTTTATCAGTAAGACTTCACAAAACCTGTGTATCAGCTGCAGAAGTCAATATCAGCACTTTCTGTGCCCTCCTTTTTTTATTATGACGATCACATATCTAATCTGCTCTGTAAGAAAAAAACAGAAAGTCACACATGGTACTGCCTTTTGTCCTAAAGCTGCTATACAGGTTGTTACATATCTTTTTGATAGACCATCAGCCCTTTTCACTATGTTGCAGGTGTTTTGGCCATTCCTTGACCTGTTTCCATAGTTTCAGTGTTTCACTGCAATATCATTGTGTGTGACAAAACTCCGACCTGACTTCTCAAACAACAACATCTTAACAAGTGAAGAGGCACAAACTGAAGCAAATTGTGTGGCCTTCATTTTCTTCAAGCTTTCACACTAAATCATTTGATTTGCTCTATCGCGTGCCTAATACCCTGGTCCACTGATAAACCTGGCTGCAAATGTAGATACGAGTTTCAGAATTAGACAATTTTGTAGTACTGAGTCTTTGACACCTGACTCTATGTATGTATAAACTCAACAGCCCATACGAATGATGTACAGAAAAGTACAGCCCTGGTAAAAGTTTTGCATCTTTAATTTTTTTTTTTTCAGTTTATAATTAAGGTTACTTAGTATTCCTTTATTTACTTATTCAAGAACTTTTTACCTTCAGCGAACGAAGTTCGAAGAAGGTATTGTAATCACTTGGGTAAAAATGTTGTCCGTCCGCCGGGCGGGCGGGCGGGCGGGCGGTCGGGCGGCGGGCGGATAGATCGTTTCCGGGCCAGCACTCGGCCTCTGTTGAGTGGACATGGATGAAATTTGGTACACATATAGCCTGTATGGTCTAGTTGTGCCTTTTGATGGTCTAATTGATAGATATTCAATACCTTTTGAAATAATTGAGAAAATATAAAAATTATTTTTGTTCGTTTCCGGGCCAAATCTCAGTCACTATTGCATGTGCAATTTGGTACAGATGTGGCCTATATGGTCTAGTTGTGCCTTTTGATGGTCTCATTGACAGATAATCTATACTTTTTGCAAAAATTTGGAAAATAGAAAAATATGTATTTTTTTAGTTTTTTGGGCTGAGACTCGGTCACTATTGCATGTAAATGGATAAGATTTGGTACACACATGGCCCATAAGGTCTAGTTGTGCCCTTTGAAAGGTCTGGTGGAAAATATTAAATGCTATTTGAAATATTGAAAAAAAAAGAGAAAAAATATATTTTTTGTTTCTGGCACAAGACTTGGTCACTATTGCATGTACATGGATAAAGTTTGGTACACATATGACTTATGTGGTTTAGTTGTGACTTTTCATGGTCTGACTGATACATATTCTATACTTTTTGTAAAATTGAGAACAAATATTAAAAATACTTATTTTCTTATAGGAGCAAAACGTGCCCACTATTGCATATACAGCAATGCCATTTCCTACACGTATCACCTATAAAATGTAGCAGTGCTTTTTGCCTTGTATTTAACACTTTTTGAATGATCGGAAAAAAATTGGTGCATGCATAAAACCGTACCATAATATAAGTAAATTAGTATAATAAGGCCTTTCCCTGCTTTTACAAACCCTGGCAAGCACACAGGTAGATCGCAGGGCAGCAGGCAAATAACAGATAATAGAACGCCATTACTCGACCACTGTTGCATACCTATAATATACGGAATTTGGTAAACACACCAATTTTATGATGTAATTGTAATCTTCTAAATGTGTTATTCGCTGAAGGTTTGCTGCTGCGCAGCCTATGTTTTAAACAAGACAACACAAGTCAGTGTCATTGAGTAACAACATCACAAGCTGATGTTAATATCACTCACCAATAAGTCATTGAACACTGGACTTGTCATCAAATCATATTCAATGGTTAGGATTAGAACAGTAGGTAAGAAAGTGTGCCAGAGTGAATGGTTGGATCGAGGATTGTGCTTTACGTCCTGTATTTATGCATTTGGTAGACTAGTCAGTACAGGGAGAGGACACGGCAATAAGCAAAGGATGATTAAAACATAGGACCATAAAGAGCTGGATTTGAACCTGGATCCAGCAATTGGAACCCAACACTATCACAAGACCTTTCTCCTGATCACAACATGAATGAAATACAAAACTCTTAGCATTTGCGGGTTGTTTTAAGTGGGATAATCAAAAACCAGTCTCAAGAACCGACCTTGTTTATTAACAACTTTAACAGTGTGCAAATGACATTTCAACAAAGCTAATATTACTTTCCTTAAATTGACTAGAAATGACAGGTCAGGCTATTTGGGTTTGATATAAAAGCGATGCACTATTTTCAGCTGCCAGGATGTCTTTGTGGGGGAGGTTAAAGAGGTGCACATGGCTAACAGCATTGCCAGGAACCATGCTTTGAAGGAAAACCTGTTCATGATGGTTGTGTGTATTGAACTCCGAATTCCATTATTCCTCGTTGGGAAACCTGGTAGTTCTAAGTCCCTCGCAAAAACAGTTGCAGAGAATACCCTTGAAGGAAAGTCTGCCAAGTCAAATCTCTTCCAGAATCTAAAGCAGGTTTGAAAACCAATTTCTTATGCTTTTATCAATTCTTGTATCATCTTAAGTCAGTTCTTGAAATTTTATCTAAAATTCTTTCTTTTTGTTTTGTTTTGTGAAACACTATAAGAATGTTTTGATTTTAGGCACACATGATCTCATGCCAGTGCAGTAGACATTCGACAGCAGATATGATTGTTGGTACCTTCCAGCAATGTGCTAAGCTTCAGGAAAACAAGAAAGAACAGTTGGAGGAGTATGTGTCTGTGGTCGTTCTGGATGAAGTTGGCCTTGCTGAAGATTCACCTCACATGCCACTTAAGGTAAATGACTTCTTGATTTCTTGTTTTTTTTCACCGATACTGCTTCAAACCAAAATATGTAGCTGAACGCTGGCCAACAAAAAAAAATCGTTTTGTCTGCTTCCTGAGGAAAAATACCTCTATAGACCAAATTCGAGCATTCTTATTCCAAATCTAAAATCAGAACTTCTCCTGAACGTCTAGATTTTGAGTTATGACCATGATGATATTTGACAAATAATCAGCATAAGAGCAATTTGCGAGTAAAGAAATGTACTCTGCACTGTTGAATACCAGTAATTAAGCATATCTCACTATTTACATAAGCTATTTTAAGATTCTGAAACAATATATAGCCAAACTATTTCAGTCAGACAGGTCCAGATAGGCCTACATAAATTTGATAGTTACATGTTCCAGAAAATGGGGCATCTCATGCAAATTTTAAATTCTTATTGTTCAATATATTCCCATTTGGAGATATGAAAATGGCTAATGTGTAACTCCTACTGATAAATTATAATTTCTGGGTATCAGAAGAACATATCTAACATATTTCTTATGATGAATGAAAAAAATTGATGATAAAATTAGAAACAGTAACTTTGAAATGAAAATGTTCTGGTTGGAGGGGTCAGGAAATGCAGATATAATTTCAAATACCACACTCTAATGCAATTCTGCTGGAACCAACAATTTCTGTCACAAAGAAATCAAATTTGCAACAGTTTGCGTGGTTCAATATAACCCCTTCTTTCCCTGATAATCAAGCAGTCCCTTCAGAGTCTAAGCTACTGGAGGTGGGGTATGATTTGACACAACTTCGAGCAAATACATTTTCTTGAGCTTTAAAAAGGATACGGCATTAAAAAAAGCTAAAGGGTACATTTTTCTATGTCTGATATCTTTTCTCCAGTCTTTTAACATAAATTCATGAGGAAAGGGAGGCACATGCAGGACCTCTTGTTGTCTTTTGTGGCTGACAAGGATATTAACAAAACTTATAATACAAAAAAATATGAGGCAGGTTATTTTTATCCAATCCAAAAATAGCATTGAAGAGGCAACCCCCTGAAAAGTGAAAATGGCCTGTCTCCACCGACATTTTCTTTGAAAGATTGCATCAAAGGAACTAGTACAGGATCCTGATTCAATTAGACTCCTCCATACATGGAGATCTGACTATCACTCTACTACTATCTGGTGATCAATAACTGAAATAATATTCTGTATAAGAGCAGGAGGTTGTTGCGTCATTAGGATCACACCGGATCTGTTTCTTAGTAAAAAATTAAAGGTAAACAAGTACTGCACGCATAGGAATTAGATGTACGACCTTTATTCACTTGTTAGTGGATCCTATCGGTGAATCTACAAATTAGTAAGAATAAAACATCTTAATACTATGCTTATAACTATAAACAGTCAAACCTAGCACATAATATGTTGTTATTGGTAAATAAGTTATTGATCAGAACACAATGTCAGGAAATAGAAGACATTACAAATGATGCATCTTGAATTTAAATAAATGCTTAAAATACACATGCAATATAAGTATTTAAACAATTATGATTATGATGTAAAAATCAATGAATATTAAATTATGTTATGTGTAACACACACATTATCAATATAATACACACACATTTAGTACTCACAAACATGTAGCACTTATAGGACTCCTGTGCAATATTCTGATATCTTCAGGTGACATGTCCTATAAAGTAGGAAATTATATATATGTACGAGTAAATTATACCTATAAAATGCACATTATTTACATAGGCGTATGGTGCGCGCGATTTTTGGGGGGGCGAGCAACATTTGCCCGAATTTCACGATCTAAATTTATAAACATTTTAAATTAAATTGCCTGGAAATCATTAATCTTCAGTAGTTTTTATTTAATCATCTGCCCACTTTTTTATCCTTTTTGCCCGAATCTTAGTGTTTCCAAAACTTCTGGGGGGCGATCGCCCCCCCTGCCCCCCCTCCGATACGCCTATGATTATTTATCATAAACACATTCATATCCATAAGAAGTACAATTCCACCACACATGTATAAATACAATCAATCGATGCAAGGTTATCGAACTTTCACCTGCATACCACACAATACACAAACTAAAATCTGACAGGTAAATGGCTGATTCTGCAATCAGCTGACTATAAAGATCAAATAAATATCTTAATAATAGGTTAAAATACCACCACAGAAACCAATACTCTAAATATTTTTGCTATTTGACCATAAGAATGTTAATTGTACATACCGGTTTTCATTTTGGTGTCAATTATACATGTATAGATGTGACAGTTATGTCCTGTTCAGTTCAAATGAAAAATTTTTTCCATGCTTGCATGGTTCACTGAACATGACTAATTAATTAAAACACCAGAGGTCTCATTTGGCAGGTCAATTAACTGACCATCACCTGGTGACACTTGGCAGCAGCATATAATGAAATACAATGAGTTAAGAAGAGGTGGGCAAAATGTGATCCAATCTGGATCCGAAACACTCCCCACTTTTGAGGGTACTACCCTTAAACATTAAATTACAGAAATAAATCCATGTAAATTAGAACCAGTCGAATTTGCCATGGCCAAGAAACATTGTTATAGTACGAAGAACGCCTTTCCATGTGCCTTCCATATGAAATGTTCCTGGAGGATTGTACGCCCACTGAATCTTTTTGGAGATGCCGCACTGCTGCATTGGCTGTGGATCAAGATCCTTATAGTTCTGGGACAGTTCTTGATCTTCGACAAAACTGACACCACTCTCACTGCTAGTATTTTCAGTACATCCTCTAGTAGCTGTAGAACACACAGATAATTTGTTCCTGCTTGACGACATGATGACTTTCTGAAGATTGACATTGTCAGATGCAATAATTATTGTGCCATCCAAATATTTTCTCAGAATAACTGTTGTTGTTAGATGTTTATTTAAGTGACATATGCGTACAGTGGACAATTTTAAAAATACAACATCAAAAATTCTAAAATTTAAATTGAATTATCTACATCGGCATCCAGCCCACTGGGGGGCTTACAAGTCACTTTAGTATCATATTTTACTGTTATGAGTGGCGCGCCAACAATAATTATTTATAAAAAACTTAGTAACAATCAAAGGATTTTATATAATTTATATATATACATATGTTCAATCAAAGAAAAATTAATATAAAAATTAAATGAAAAGGATGAAAATATAAGAAATATCATTCCGCTTAACTTGGTTTACTTACAGCGATAAACAAAATGTAATTTCATTCTTCAACACATTCAGACCGAAACAAAACTGATACTAATGTTTGTTTTACAAAAGAGAACGTGGGTTTTAAAACATTCATACAAGCAAGGAAGACTTCCTTCTTTCATACAGTAAAGATATAAATTTAGCAGTATGGCTAATATAATCGGGGCACATTACAAGTTCCCATTTTTCCTGAGCATTCATCGTAAGCATTTCATCAAAGGTGGTATTGATGTTACTAAAATAATTACACCAAAGAACAGAGAGGGCATCCAAAGAGGAAATGGTATTCATTTTCAACCTGGTCATCTGAACATAATTTACATAATCTGTTTTGTTCATCAATACTCTTTCATCTACCAGTTTCTATTTCAAGTGGGAGGATACCTAGTCTCAATTGGGACAGCAGAGAGTGCTGCTTCCTATTACGTAAATGGGCATATTCTTCGACTCTAAACTGCTCTTAAAATTTTTTTAGGTTCTGAGCTTCGGCGTATTCTGCATAGAAATTAATAACTATTCTAGAGTTGTCGCTCTGTGCACCCACATGTACAGAATTTTCACTCTTAAGAAAACCTTGACTTTGATGTTTGAACTTGTAAATATCTGATTCAAATTCATGATCACAGATCACCATCTCTTCAAGTGTCAACAATTTGTGATGAAGGTCTGGGACGGCAGGTTTGTCTTCAAATTCAATTTCTTTCTTAACACTCTGAACTTCATTCACATGTAGATGCATGCTACCACTACGATCATTTATTGAAGATACTTGATTCTGATCACGAAACTCGTTTGGATCCTCACTGATTGTCTCAGTAGCTGCAAAGGAGTTGTTCAGGTCAATGGTTATCTCGTCGGGACTCAACATTGAACTCAACACCGTTGAATTAAGTTTGCTGTTCTTCTGACTCTTTATCCATATTTTCTTCCAAGTTATCACTAATGAAGTAGGAATGTATTTGATCATCAATCAAGCCATTCATGGTGTACGATCCACTAATGCTCCATCCAAATAAGGTCCTAGTAGCAAATGAAACTCCTCTTTTGCCTCGTCGGATTTCCAAAGGTATGAGGGCATCAGTGTTGTTTGAGCTATAAGGACTTGCACCTTCTGGCCGCCATCTACCATCCGTATACCCTTAAAGGGATCAAATTTGTGTATATTTAAGGGCGATGTGAACACTGGAATGTCTTCCACTACATATAAATCACACAAGTCAAGATGAGAGGCTAACACTAACAACGTGAGATTTAAGATTTTGTCTTCCACCCAATGTGTTCAATGAGTAAGTCACGGCATTGCCACTCAATTTAAACTGTTCACCAAAGATCTTGATATGAAGCTGTTACTCGAGCCTGTGTCCAACAATGCACAAACTTATTTGCGATGATTCACAGTAACTGTGACAATGTGCATGTGTACATCAGAGTTTGTACTAACACTTGCATTAATCACATTGACGTTACAATCCATGCGGCCGTTCCCTCGTCCGTCAGATGTCTCACTGGTAGATGCACTTCCACTGCTCCACTCGTCAATGTGAATAAACATAGTTTGCTTCTTATTGCAGCATGGAACAGAACACCTTTTTTGTCGCCTACACATTTCCGTGGAGTGATTTGCCATCAAACAATTTTCACAAAGCTGATATTTGTGAACCATTTCTAGACGTTGAACAGGTCTCATACTCCTAAACATATCACATCCGAACAACTTATGGTCTGCATCACATAATACACACAAAATTCTAACCACATTATTGGAATGGGCGGTAAATGGTGTCATTGCGTCTGAATCTAGGGTAGCCATAGACAGGATCGTTGGCTCGCTGAGCTTGTTGAAGGACAAAGTTAGCAAAATCTCTGAAATCAGGATAGGCCTTGGTTGCATTCTTTACTTCCATCACACGGGAGATCCATTTTTCTTGGATTCGGTAATCAAGTCTCTTGGCTATTTCAGAGATGCAATTTTGATTATCCACCTCATGGAGACAATTTATCTGACTAAGAGTGCATCGGGAGTTGTTAAGTTCATCTGCAAGGTCTTGAATTTCATTGGCAGATCTCACGGGCTTTCCTCTGCGAATTCTGTAGACGATCATATCTGCAACTTGATTGCGTGCTCTTTCATAACCATTGTCGAGCAACACAAATTAATGGATTGCCTTATGTGCTTTATCTGAAGTATATTGAAGCAGTCTTGTCAATTTCAAATTCTCAGCCTTAACGGATTTTACACTTTCCTCAAAAGTGCAATAAAACAGTGATAGTCCAAGGGATTTCCATCAAACGACTTCAGTTCCACCTTGGGTTGGCCCAGCAAAGCAATCAGATCACTGACTGATTCGCCTGTTTTCTTGAAAATTTGCTTGCTTTCTTCTGTAGAATCTTCAGATTTAGCATCATGTCCGTCTATTTGATTCCTTAGCCATGCGCGTGCCGGTTTCATGGCTTCAATATAGCCCAGCTGGACGTTATGAAAATACTTCATACTTTCTTCCTCATCTTTTTCTTCAACTCCCTCGTGATATTTGGTATGCGTCGCTTCCAACTCCTTGTATGCAATTTTCAATTTGTCTAGTAACTCTCGCACAGCTGGCACATCTTCTTCGGCCAGATTAACTTCAAGATTGTTGAGATGTCTCATTACAACTCCCTTACGGGCTTTCTAGAATTCAAATCTTCAGCCGACATTTTTGATGTACAAATTGAGGTTGATCGTTTTCGTTTTTTCTACTCAGTGCATGCTTTGACCATCACCTGGGGACACCTGGCAGCAGCATATAATGAAATACAATGAGTTAAGAAGAGCTGGGCAAATTGTGATCCAATCTGGATCTACAACACACATTCTGTTAGAAAACGTTGTGTCTGACGTAATCTGAGAACCCTAGAAATAACTGCACCATCTGTAGCTCTGTATCATTTATGTAAACCAAAATATTTGAGGGATTCTGTTAGCCTGTCAGTTGTCCTATCTCAATTTGTCATTAGCAAACACCTTACTGCTCTATTGGATTGCATATTTCTAGGCCAGAATCATGGTGAACCTGTTTCTGGCGTTCATTAGTCAACAGAATATTACAGAACATTTTTGCATTTTCCTTGCATCTGACATGCTTAGTGTGAAGTTTGATGCTTCTCTGAAACAACTAATCAAATATGGGGTTCCAGTGACATTTTACCACTGTCTAGCATCTGAAATATGGTTCAGCAAAAACATTAGGCACTGGAGGGAGTAGTGGAGATCATCTATGTTATTCAGAATCCAAACTATGGGCGCAAAGGGTATTTTTGTTTCTGTTCGTAAGTTTCCGATTCCAGAAAAAGTTTTTATCTCAATAAATATTGGTCTGGAATCTAGCTCAATGTGTGCAGAATAGCCACTTTCCCAAAAGTTCGTAATACATTCATCAGCTCTATTTGGTGCACATTTCAAGTTATAGGCACCCTGCTAATGACACACATGTTTTGTATTTTAATTGAAAATGTTTCGATAACCCCCATTAATTAAATGCAGTACCTCCAAATAATTGGTGCTAGAGACTTGCAACTCGGCCCTAAATGTGCAAGCCACTTGCCTAATCATTGGTTATAAATTGTTTGGCTCTAAGTGGGCAGGATTTTTTAGTTATTAGTATTTTTAATGACAGTGAAAAAACAGTACAGCTGTATTTATCACTTCTGTACAAATCAGCAGAGCATTGGGACCCTTGGATATGAAAATGCAGTGATAGCTGATTGTATGAAATCTCATGGCTGCCAGGTAGCACACATGCTCAATGAGCTCCAAGTTTTTCTCATATCTGTGGATTTTATCAACATTTTACAAATCTAATTTTTTATATCCTAGAACGGATTGGTGTACCTTAGAAATCCACTGGAATAACACAAATGGAGAACTTTGCAGCATTTTAATTTTCAATAGTAAATATTGAAGATTTCTGCTCATTCATCCATGAAAACACTGGAATATACTTGGACAATGTGGTAATAATCCTGTAAACAACACGGAAGCCAAGATGAAACTGTGAGTATCAGCTACCAAATGAAATAATAAACAGTCATGACCCATTTCTCATGAATGCAGTGAAGTGAAGGGACTATTTTTGTAAACACAAAAGTGACATCTGGCCTATTTTTGCTCAAGACTACTTGTAGTCTTCAAGACTGTTTGGAGTCCTCTCACGAGTCAAAGAGGAAGCAGAAGAGAGAAATCCCAAAAGGTTAAGGACAATCAATTAGGCAGCATGGACAAACCAATGCAGCAAGCCATGGAGAAATTAATGGAGAAGCAAATAAGAAGTTGACAAAAGCTTTCAAAGATGAAATAGCAGCAGTAAGGAAGGATTTTCGTGAAATGAATGATTCCATGGAATCTCAAATTCAAGATGCAGTTTCCACGTCAGATAGTGCTTTGTCAGAAGCAAACAGTCTGCGCGCTGAAAACTCGGATTTGAAGAAGCAGATAAATGATCTTGAAAACCAACTAGATCTGTGTCAAAGAAAAGAAGCTACTTTAGCATCTACATGTGACTCCCTCTCTGAAAAAGTCACCCAACTAGCATCGTACAGTCGTAGCGAAAATTGGTGGTATCAAGAAATTTCCCAATGAAGATTGCGTGAAAGAAGTTAAATAGTTTTTCGTCAAAACTCTCCAAATGTCGCCAGCTGAAGCTAGTGACATCAAATTCCAAAGGTGTCATTGCTTATCCACTGATAGAAGTGCCGCCATAATTTGTCGCTTTGTCTTGTATCCAGACCGAGAAACTGTGTGGAATCTCCGTTCCAAGCTTGCAGAAACAAATTACACCCTAAATGAAGATTTCCCACCAGAGATTACTGAGAGAAGACGTGTGCTGTTCCCAATAATGAAGGAGGCGAGAAAACTTGGAATGAGGGCTGGTATGTCAGGTGATAAACTAATCATCGACGGAAAAGCATACACCGTGAAAACCCTTGCCAGCCTACCTACCCAACTGGACCCTGCAAAGCTTGCCACAAGGAAATATAACGATGTCATCGCATTTTACACAAGCTCCTCTCCCCTGTCAAACTTCTACGCTGTGCCAAATCTAACAATTGAAGGAAACACCTATGACCATGTGGAACAGTTCTTCCAATCACAGAAAGCGATATTTGGGGATAAACCTGATATTGCGCATACCATCCATAAGACAAAGAGCCCTGCCAAGTGTAAGAGTCTGGGAGATTCCGTCAAGATAGACTCTGAAAACTGGTTACCTGAAGCCGAGCGGCTCATGGGCATTGCCTGTCGAGCCAAGTTCCAACAAAGTGAACTCTGCAAGCCATTCCTACTTGAAACCAAAGACTGTCGTCTTGCTGAGGCCACCACTGACAAAACGTGGGGTGCTGGTCTAAAGATAGACAATGCTGAACTTGGCCAAAACTAATGGCCTGGAGAAAATCGTCTAGGAAAAATCCTAGAGTCAGTAAGAGAATCTCTCATTTAATTTAAATTTCATGGACTCACTCCTTATTTCCTCATTTAATTGATATATATTAATAATTTAAATTAATTGTGAAAATATTTACATATTCTGTATATAATTTTCTTTTTCGATGTACTGCGATGTATCTGCTAATCAAATATTTGACTTAACAATTTAAATACATATTGCATTTTTGCTTAAAGTATGAGCATTAAAAAAAATAATGATAATAATAAAATAAATCATAAATATGTTTACTCAAATTTATATTTAACTGAGTATCGTATTCATATATTGGTATTCTCTGTTGATATTTTACAAATTGTGCAAGGAAACATTGTTTATTCATGTTCATTTGGTGATCATGTCTCATTTCGAATCTGACAAGGAACTGTTTGGATCATAAAGACATTTGCAGAAAAAGAAATCCCAGAAGTTTATGTTTTAAAATTCTTTGACCAATGATAAATGAAAAATATATCTTATACCAACCTTACAATTACATGTTGAACTGCTATATCTTTGGTTAAAAAGCTCTGGCCACTTTTACTGTATGAAATTTGTCTTATTGTTTATATACATGGCAACACACAATGTGAAATACATAATTTAACGCAACAATGTATATCTTTAAAATCAAATGTGATACTAAAGCCACTGAATTCCATATCTTATCTTACAAACAATTCATTTCCCTTTTTCCCTTGATATGTCACTCTGCATTGCTAAACTAGCCATACACCAATTTTATCAATAAAATCTTGTCTCTAAAAATGTATTTATTTCATTATCTTTTTAATTAATTAATTTCCCTTTTCTCAGTCCATCTCTTTCCCCCTCTTTTTATTCCCCCCCCCCCAAAACAAATCATCCAAGTGATAAATAAATGTTAATAGTTGCGATGGATTTAGTAAAGTTTGTTGAATAACATAGTAAGTAATGTGATGATCATGATTTTAAGTCCATTGTGTTATGCCACTTAAGTTAATTGTGTTTTGCTACTTAAGTTAATTGAGGTTCACTAGATTTCTAACATTATGCTGTTTCATTTGCTTGTTTTCTGATACAGATGTAACCATAATTTGTTAATCTCTAGTGCTAAGAAATAACATTAGATTGAGATTGATGCGATTGTGTTTGCTTTCTAAATTGTTGTTTTTTGATACTTAACTATTTAATTTTGACTGACTTCGTATGGCTTTCCGTTGTTTTTCATGATTAATTTTAACCATGTTTTTCTTCTTTAATCATAGATTTATGTTTATTGCATTCTACCATTACTCTAAATTGCTTAATTTTGTATGCTATTGTAACTTTAAGGATTGGGGTCCTGTCTTGTATCTGGTCATGAAGTGCTGCCCTCTGCTGTTTAATGTCTACTCTTGATCATGTTATGTTAGACTGCATGGGAGGCTTAGCTGCTAAATCTCTAAATCAATTGATTGAACCAGAACCTGATGAAAATACAGATGAAGAACCTATTTTACTAAAGCATTCTCCTTATGTAGACAATGACCTATTATTACAAATCATCAAAGAAAAAAGTAATGTTTTTAAATGTATCAGCATGAATATGCAAAGTCTTAATTCTAAAATTGATCAATTACGTATTTATTGTGAACAACTAAAACGTTCAAATTGTAAATTTGATGCCATTTGCATTCCGGAGACTTGACTTGCTGATGGTGTCTGTGACTCTCATCTGCAAATTGAGGGCTATACTTTTATTAATAGTCCTTGTCAGTTGACCTCTCACAGTGGACTAGCCATATATTTAAGTGATGAATTAGACTACAATGTGATAATAACTGATCCTAGTCAGACACAAACATGGGAAAAGCAATTCATACAAATAAATTTATCAACTAATAAGAAAATTATATTAGGAAACATTTATCGTCCCCCACGTGACATCATTGAGAACTATAACAATTTTATCCAGGAATTCAATATGACAGTCCAAAGCCTCAGGGGTGAATTACTTGTTGCAGGGGATTTTGATATAGACTTGCTTAAATTCAAAGAAAATCCAATAATTAATGAATATCTCGAATCTATTCTTAGCAACAGTCTAGTACCAAAAATAACTTTACCCACTCGTTTCACTAGAACTAATGGTTCACTTATTGATAACTTTTTATGTAGAATATCAAATAATTTATTTGACACTACAAGTGGAATTATAACATACCAGCTATCAGATCATCAGCCATACTTCATCTGCCTTGATTATTTGAAAACTACTAAATCACATCAGAAATATGTCAAGGTAGTTAATAGGAGTCCAAAAAAATGGAAAATATGAGAAAGGACCTAAACAACCAAAACTTTCTTACAACGCTTAATACAAATCTGAATGCAAATCCAAATGAAAATTTGAGTTACTAAATGCAACTCTTAAAACGTTAGTAAATAAACACATGCCCACCAAATATATCAATTACAGGAAAAATAAACATAAAAACAGTCCTTGGATAACGTTCGGCATTATTAGATCCATTCGTTTTCGAGATAAAATGTACCTTAGATTGAAAAGAACTAACCCAAATATACCATTATATAATACACTACAGGTAAACTTAAGATGCTACAACAGAATTCTGAAGAAACTAATCCGTACTACAAAAATCGAACACTACCACAACCAGTTCAGAAAATTTCGTCATGATATAAAAAACACATGGATAACAATAAAACAAGTAGTAAATAAATCGGAAAGTAAGAAAAATGGTCCAACCTCAGTTAATATAAATGGTAGTCAAGTCACCAATCCCTCAGACATACTCAATGAATTTAACAAATACTTTGTAGATATAGGTCCCTTACTTGCCTCCCAAATTACTGCTCCTCCCAATAGGTCATATAAACAGTATCTCACTGATCCAGTTAATAGCCCATTTAAATTCCAGACTATATCCAAAAATGATGTGTTGGAAATAATTAATCAGCTAAAATCGAAAACCAGTCATGGGCAAGACAATATATCAACAATCTGCTTAAAACTATTAAAAGATGAACTCTGTGGCCCCCTGACAATTATCAACCAGACAATAACAGCATGAGTTTTCCCAGATCTTCTAAAAATTGCAAAAATAACACCTATCTTCAAAAAAGATGATGCAACCCTGATTAGTAACTATCATCCTATATCACTTTTGAACCCTATTTCCAAAGTATTTGAAAAAATAATATTTAGACAAATTCATAACCACTTTAAACCAAAAACCTCTACTATGTAAGCCAATATGGTTTCCGTGAACAACATTCAACCAACTAGCAGCCCTAGAACTGATTGATCGCATATTTGTAGATATGGACAAAGGCACAACTCCTCTAAATATTTTCATTGACTTATCCAAAGCCTTCGACACTATAGATCATGACATTCTACTATTTAAATTATTTCACTATGGCTTCCGATATAATACCTACAATTTACTAGAAAGTTACCTGAATAATAGAAAACAATATGTGGAACTAAATGGATGTAAATCAACTGAACTAACCATTAAATCAGGGGTGCCTCAGGGTTCTATCCTAGGTCCGCTCTTATTCATCATATATGTAAATGATCTCAGTAACTCAAAAAATTATTTAAAGCTATAAGTTATGCTGACGATACTACTCTGTTTGTCTCCTTAAATAATAATACTAATCAAATAAATAATCCCCAGATAAATGATGAATTAAAAAAGGTTAGTGAATGGCTAGATCAAAACAAATTATCTCTAAATTTTGGAAAAAAGAAGTTCATGGTATTTCATCCGCAAAATAAAAAAATCAATCTTCCAATCATAGAAATTAAATCCTAAATAGTAGAACATGTCACTGAATTTGATTTCTTGGGTATCACTTAAGACACTCAGCTAAAATGGAAGGCACACATCAATAAAATCGGTAAAAAAATCTCAAAAGCAATTGGCGTCTTAGCAAAACTAAAAAAATTCATACCTGAAGAAACTTTTAAAGTGTTATATTTCTCTTTAGTAAACTCTCACCTAGATTATGGCATTTTATGCTGGGGTCATAATCAAACCAGTTACAAACTCATTAGAAAAAGGCAATTCGCATTATTACTAAAAGCAAATATAATGCACAAACAGAACCATTATTTAAAAAGCTAAACATTCTTAAAATCCATGATATGTATTCATTTAAATTATATAAATTTTATTTCAAGCTTGAGTGTGAATCTCTTCCTAAATACTTCATAAATTCTAACATATTAACATTGCAACAGTCTACTCATCACTATCAAACGAGAGGTGCAACATACATAAAACCTAGGATAACCAACACATTTGCAGAGGGATGCATACGTCATCAGCTGCCAAGTCATCTGAATGCCAGTCCCAACAAACTTATTGAAAAATATACATCTGAATGCAGTACAGCAAACTGTTATATTTGTAACAATTAGTATCATATCTGACAGATCAATGATTAGGACCCCCCCCCTTCCCTCACCCCTTTCCATTTCCATTATATGCTCTAAAACCTATCTATAAAAATTATTTTTTCCATGGCAGCCCATGACCGGATACAAGACATGTACCTCGAAAAAGCTACTAGGTGGTGCTTGGAATAGCGTCCGGCCAGGACATCACAAGCACCACTTTAGCCGACTCCACTTTGATAACATCTCTATGTATGTATATATGTAATTTAAGAGGCTGAATAAACCTGTCTGTCTGTCTGTCTAGCTGTCTGTCTATTACTTCTTTTATTCATTAAATTTGTTATTATCCTTTTCATTGATATGTGTTCCAGGTTTTACTTTACTTTATCCCAAAACTGTCATGTCACAGATTTTGTTGCATTATTTCTTTTATAATTAGCACAGATTTGAAGAAACTGACAAATTCATTGACAAATGGATTATGTATATATATATATTCTTTTATTCACAACGAGATATCTACAAGATACATGTGTGATGACGGTAAAATAACTACAAAGAAAGACAGAAGAAATATATATGTACAACAGAGAGGGACAGTGACTATAAACTACATCTAGAGCGAATGACAAATATCAATTTACACAAAATAATGACATTACTGCAATTAAAAGCGCCATAATGATATTTCCACGAACTAAATGGAAACATATATACTGACACATTTAATAAAATATATAATAGAAACATAACCAGTTTATATATATCAAATTTTCATAGAATTCTAGCAGCCATAGTACAAGAATTTTAAAAGAAGTACTGTTAGCAAAGCACCAAATAAATTTAGCACCACAACAGAGGATTAAAAGAATACAGGACATATACATGTATATATATTATAAACAAAAACTATTTACAAGCATACACAAAAAGAACAATGCCATGTCATGCGAGTACCACATGTTTAGTGCCTGTGGCCACCCATGATTTGTGTAGTGGTGATACGAATAATTTGAAATAAGGATCTCTTTCAGACAATGTTATCAGTTTTTAATATTATAGCCAAAAATTTTGAAAGGCCAAAATTTACTTTATCAGTCAGAATACGTTGGAATTGTTCATTTTGATTTAATACAAGGAAATTATTTATCTGCTGAGAGGCAATTACAAGAAGGTCAGATCGCAGTGAGCTCCATTTTTTGCAAATCATGAGGCAATGGAATTCATCTTCAACCACATTCATGTCACATCTTTTACATATACGTTCGTCTGCCACAACATATGGTCGTTTGTGTCTACCTAATTCTATGTGAAGGTTATGAGAACTTAATCAATATCTAGCAATGCTCTGATAGAGACGTTTAGGGAGGTTTATATTTAAGTAAGGCTCGAGACGAAAATCTTTCTTAAATAATTTGTATTTCTAAGCTTTGGGTTTTTACAACTGTCATTTATTTCAGCTAACATTTTAATTTGTGCTTGATCATATAATTTTGTTACCATTCTATTCACACTGGCACCTTCATTCATATTATATGCTGAGATCTCATGGACTCTTGCCAGCCAACAACGCTGTTTCTTATCTGTAAATATTTCTGTATTTCACAGCATTCATTAAGCAAGATAGGACAATTGATTCACATGTCTTGCCTATCCTTAAATATCACAGTGACAATTGCCCGATTTTAACCTTTCCAAGTATTTTATAGCAGATACCTGTTGTCTGCAGAGTAGTGGAATCCGCCCAGTGTCAGCAAGCACTGCGACAGTGGAAGTTTGAAGCCTGACACCAAGAAGATTTTTAAGAAACTGTAGCTTGATTTTCTCCAGCACACCAATTTCTTTCACTGAAAACCATATTTCACTGTGATATTTAAGGATAGGCATGACATGTGAATCAAACATCTTTAGATAGGCTTTCGCTGGTAGATATCCAACAGTAAATTTCACACGCTCTTTGAGTGCATGCATCGCCTTTTGTGCCTGAGTTGCGAGATGGTCATGCATTTTTTCATAAATTTTACCCGTGCTACTGATGATATGTCCAAGATATTTATATGACTCGACTACCTCTATACTATCACCACCTATTGAGAAGTCATAGGGGGTATCATTTGTTGCCTGACGTCTATTTGGCTGTGCTACCATTATCTTGCTTTTCTCTGAGTTGATCAACAAGTGCCATTTTCTACAGTAAGATACAAGATTGTCTAACAATTTCTGCATTCCCGATGCACTGCCGGAGACTAGTACAAGGTCATCTGCATATAGAAGATGAGTGAATACAACATTATTGATTTCAATACCACTGCTTTTGTCAAAGTATTCATTCATATCACATAGAAATAAATTGAACAGTTTAGTGTAATAAAGCACTCTACTTGAGCTTAATCCTCCGTGTGTGGATGGACAAACTTCGGAGAGATACCAAAGATCGTAATTTTTGTATCCGCCCAGTTACTGATGCTGCGGGAGTCCTGATCCTTAGTTGTTCCTTGGTTTGTGTCTAATACCAAAACAATTGTTAGCAGTCTCAAAACCAGTAACATTTAATAAAAACAGAGATGGCATAGAAATTTAATTGAAATTTATTAAATAAAGTCACACTAGGCTATATACTCATTTTGTAAAATATGACCGAGATGAAAAAAGTCAAGAATCTTCTGTAATCTAACAAGTAACAATACCCACAATAAGTGTAAAGATGTGACTACACTTTTATAAAAATGCTATCTATCCATTGCTGTGAATTATTGCGCTAACCATTTGGTACAATTTCAAGGCTTTAGACAGTTCTGGTGGTGACCTAGAAACTGAGTGATAGCCTAACATTTTGACTGTGAAAAGTGCTAATCCTTCAAATAAAAATAGCTAAATCCATCTTCTGAGTTCCATATTTCCTGAAACGCGCTTATGGGTTAACTCAGATTCTACATCCTTGCAATATCAACCACTTCAACCAAATACCCCAGTAAGTCTTCAAAATCTGAAGCCTCATATCAACAAAATATGTCAATACGTCATAATAACAAAATACCTCAATACGTCGTCAAAAACTCTCAAAGCCTCATATCCCTTGACAACTTTTTATACTTCATTAGAATACCATAATAATAATAATACTTCTAATCCTTCTAAAAACTACACTGTAGCTAACCTGCTTAAATAAATCACACTCCTTCAATAACCTTGTTCAATGCTCTTTTTCAATATAATATAAAAGCTACGAACCTTTGCATGACCATTTTTCCCTGTGATAGGAAAAACCAATGGTTCCTGTCCACGGAACTCAGGAGGAATGACCCTCTCCATAAATATTACTTGAGTATTTATAGGCCCCTAGCTAAGCCTAGCATAAATCCAGTACACAGTTGATACAACAGAAATTATGCAAGATCCACTCAGTTGCTAAGTTCACCAGCGCGGTTTACATCATCAAACAGCACTTGCCAATCTCTATTGGGTAAATAAATGATATATGCTAATCCTTTCTTAATTTTAAGCCTAGATGCTTCTCTCTTGCCAACCTAGAGATAATCTGTTATTGATTACTAACTTTCACTAGGCCTACAAGAGAAATAAATATACTGCAGTAAAATG
Organism: Platynereis dumerilii; assembly: GCA_026936325.1. Classification (NCBI taxonomy): domain Eukaryota; kingdom Metazoa; phylum Annelida; class Polychaeta; order Phyllodocida; family Nereididae; genus Platynereis; species Platynereis dumerilii. Next base: position 579,413 of record JAPTHN010000136.1, read on the forward strand.
GACCATTAAACAACAAGTATGTATTTTCATTATGAATTTCTAAGTATACATTACCTCTTTAAAATCTAAATTAAAACATTATGACACTGAAGAACGGTTCTTTAACATACATATTTCCAATATCATACATTTTTGTTGAATTCACCCATACTTGCAAAAGTAATATCAACATACTAGAAATTATGTAAACTGCCTCAGTAAACATATCAGGTAATCCTTGCCCATATTACAATTTTATTACAGTAGGACTGACAATACCACCCTGGAGAACACCATGGGTACTATTGATACTTGATCCAAGTTGACCCTGCCATCTAACTCTAGCGTCCTGATTTCGAGAACATGCTTTGAATCACATTCGGCAACCTGCCTCCATATCCCTTTTTAATTAATTTGTAATACAGGAAAGTACGGTTAACAAAGTCGAATGCTTTAGAAAAGTCAACAAAAGTAATGAATAGCGGTTTTTTCTTGTGCTTGTCATAAGACATCAATGTATCTATAATGAATACATTGTCACTGGTTCTACACCCTTTACTGTATGTTTAGCTTGTTTTGATACCTGGACTGGTTGAGACCAGGGCCAGATTTATATAAGGGCAATTTGGGTAATTGCCTAGAGCCCCGAGGATTAGAGGGGCCCGGAAAAACCAAAATAGACATCGCGTGGAGCATTTTAGCACAAAAAAATGCGTCATGTGGAGCACTTTACCATTCGCGGCATTGCCATGTTCGAGGTAAAACCATAGCCAAGGGCAATGCCAATTTCAAAAGTGGACATCATCAGCTTAATGAATAGTATGTCCATAACTTTGATAGGCAACTTTAATAGAAATATAGCTTTTGCAAGCCATTCGGAAGGGCCCAATGAAATAATAATTGTAGGCCCCTAAAGTGCGATCGCATTTTCTAGTTGTGTCCCTGTCCCCTGTCCAGAGTACGACAGAGTGAAATCTTAAAATGTGAGATGAACACAATAGTGGGCCACGAGGGGCCAAATAAAAATAACAATTGTAGGCCCCTAAATAACATGCGATAACATTTTCCAGTTGTGCCGGCCCCCTGTCCAGAGTACGACAGTGTGAAATTATCATTTGTGAGACACACATGATAGTGGGCCCAAATTGCAATCACATTTTCCAGTTGTGCTGGGCCCATGTCCAAAGTATAACAGTGTGAAAGTTTCATTTGCGAGATGTACAAAATTGTGAGCTTCTGCATGTAGCCAAATTTTCACAGTTGCCTGGCTCCTGCCCATTGCAGGGCAATTAGCGGGGCAGATTTGTCATGAATAGGGGAGTAATAGTGCATTTATACATAGAAGCATGAAACTTGGCACACATTTCAAAAACTTCTTAAAGAAAATATTTAGATAGGGAGCCACTTCAGATTTGACCTGGTTGACACATGGCAGCCATTTTCCAAAATGGCGGCTAATTTTCTCATTTTCCTGCTTTCTGTGAAGTGCCTATAGTATTAAAGTATCGAAACAGTGCTCATTATTCCTTCTACAGATCTAAAGAACATTATCAATTGATTTCTGGATTGAACTGACAAATTTTAGGGTAGTCAGAGTTCATTTTGTTAGAACTGTTGAAGAAAATGTATCATTTTCGCGGTTTCCGATAGTTTCACGGAATCTCAATTAATTTTTAAACAGACGACATATTTGAATTCCTTGTAAGAAGAGCTTTCAAATGAATGGTCGCATCAATAGTTTCCGTGAATTTTTTGTCAAAATTAAAGAAACAACAAAATGTTCAAAAATCTTTTTATTTTCATTTTTTCCATTTTCGCACCAAGTTTACGAAACCCATTAATGCGACCATTCATTTGAAAGCCCTTTTTACAAGGAATTCAAATATGTAATTTATTTTGAGATTTATTGAGAATTGGAGTAACCATCCGTAACCGCGAAATCCAGTATTTGAATCAATATTTCTGACAAAAAGGACTCCAACAAGACTGAAAATAGACCAAGGCTACAAAAAAATGTTATGGTAATGTACTGAATACTTAGAGAAGCAATAAAAAACAATATTTACGTGTATTCTATTTGGGGGAACTGCACAGAAAGCATTAAAATAGGAGAATTGACCGCCATTTTGGAAAATGGCTGCCAGTAGCCACCTAAGCTAAATCTGAAGTGGCTCCCTATCCAAATATGTTTGTATAGATGTTTTTTAAGTGTGCGCCAAGTTTCATGCTTCTATGTATAAATGCACTATTTTTTTACATACCTGCCCCGCTAAATGTCAACATTCATGTATGAAGTAGGCCTATACATACATGTACATTATTCCAACTTTAGAGAGCCCCAAATAAATTATATTACCCTGGTCAACGATGATTTTGCTACCTGAGGAAAAATACCTTTATATACCTAATTCGAGCGTGCTGATTCCAAATCTGAAATCAGAATTGCTCCAGAACATCTAGATTTTGGGTTATGCACATGTTAATATATGGCAAACAAGCAGGCGTGAGAGCAATTTGCATGTAAAAGAAATGTGTTATAAGCTATTACAATTTAGATTTAGAAATTATCTTAGCATTTATAGAGAAGATTTTAATATCCTGAATCAAAATATGACCTAGTTGTTCACTCAGACTTCTCTAACTACAAATATTGAGAATAAGAGGTGACAGAAATAGGCGTTTTCTACTAAGTAACCACTAGTTGGTTTACAACTATTTCAAGATATCAAAATTTTTCATGAGGTGCTACAGCCAGAAATTAAAACCAATTTGCTAAGGACCTACTTTGCCAAAAAAAATATATTGATAATTTTACATTAACAAAGTTGATGAAAAAAATATTCGGAAATATATGCTTTTTCCCAATCACATTTTGAATGTCCATTTTTAAAGGCCCAGGTGAATGTATATGCCCAAAGTTATGTCATATCAGACTCCACCTTCAGTAGCTCAGACTCTGAAGGGATTGCTTGATCATCATTAAAGAAGGGGTTGTGTGATCCACACAAATCGTTGCAAATTTGATGATTTAATTCTCTGAGATTTGATTTATACTTGACAGAAATTGTTGGTTTGAGCAAAACAGTATGGAAAACAGTTAAAACCATGTCAAATTTTAGGCACTGGTCTACAGATTGGCTGAGGTTGGCTCTGTGGGCAGTGTAGTTGCATTAGAGTGTGGTATTTGGAATTATATCTGCATTACCTGACCCTTCCAACCAGAACATTTTAATTTCAAATTTATTGCATGTCATTTTCCATCAATTATTTTCATATTTTTCATAAAAAATCCAATCATCATAAGAAATCACTTAGATATGTTTGTCTTACACACAGAAACTATAATTTATCAGTAGGAGTTGCACATTAGATATTTTCATATTTCCAAATGGGAATATATTGAACAATAACAATTTTGCAAAAAATCGGCCATTTCTGGAGCCTGTCACCCTCGAATTGTTGTATCTGGACCTGACTGATTGAAAACTTTTCGCTATACATTGCTTCAGCATCTTAAAAAAACCTATGTGGATACTGAGATATGCTTACTATCCAGTATTTAACAGTGCACAGTGCATTTCTTTTACTCATGAATTGCTCTCACACCTGATTATTTGCCTAATATTGACATGGGTAACATGGACCCGTATAACTCAAAATCTAGATGTTCTGGAGAAATTCTGATTACAGATTTGGAATCAGCATGCTCGAATTAGGTGTAAAGAGGTATTTTACCTAAGGTAGCAGCCAGAATTTTTTTTTGACCAGTGTTATAGAGCTTTTAAGTTATGCAAGGTGTGTGTCCAATGCAAGGTAGTGTGATCTATTCATTTGTGAAATATCCAGCCTCAGGGAGACCATTGGATAAGATTCCTTTAGTTGGAAAGCTAGACTCCCAATAATTGTCTATGTAGGAACGTTTTTGAAATGACTGATTTCTAATTTTATTTGCTTTCAGACTTTGCATCCTCTCCTTGAGGATGGTTGCATTGGGGATGAAGAGAAAGAGGAATTCAAGAAAGTTGCTTTCATTGGAATTTCTAATTGGGCATTGGATCCTGCAAAGACAAATCGGGGTATTCTCCTGCAGAGAGGCACCCCCACAGAGAAGGAACTGAATAAGACAGCTATGTGAGTATATTCTTTTACGACCAAAAATTGAAATACAGCTTGTGTAGCCCTACCATTACACCTTAGTGATCTCATCAACTAAAGCTGAAAATGCAATACATAAGGCAAAATGTCATCTTGTCAGATATCCTTAGAGAAATGACGATATTCTGACTTCAATCAAATGACCTCTATTGTTAAGAAGACTATTTAAGGCAGTAGCCATGTTAATTTCCAGTGCAATATTGTCATTTTTCATCAAGCTGTAGCACTACCATCTATATTCTGTGTCGGGTATACATATTGTTTGTGTAAATTGGTCAGTGTTCAAACTTCAAGGATACCATCTATTTCCTGTTTTCAGGCTGTAGAGTCAATGATGGTAAATCCGTCCACGAGGGTAAATCCGTCCACCCCCTCCTGTATGCATATAAATATGTTAATTACAATTGTGTGTGTTTCAAAAGCAAGATAAACTCTTTTTCAAACAATTTTGCCGTATATATTATGTTAAAAAGTATTCTAATCACAATTCAGGTCCATTTAACAACAAAGGATAAAAAACAATCAAATTCTGTGACGTCATCATAGCCATTTTTGATAATTACAGAAGCGGGACTTAATGATATTATAGCCTATTCCTGTCAACAAACAAACTTTTATAAGGTAAAAATCGTTAAATAAGATACAAAATTAAACTATTCTTGCAGGATTTGTAAAATTGTGACATCATGAAATGAAATACAATGGAAATAAAGGTGGACGGAATTACCATCAATATTTTGAAAGTGGCCTGATAGGAGGTTTGTAAATCTGTCCACCCACTTAAAATTAACTTTAAAGCACTTTTATGACTTTATATTATTATAAATGGCATTCTTCTGATTCAGAAATTATATAGGAACAGTAATTCCACTTCGGTTGGATTAAAAGGTTGTTTAATTGTAATTGAGGCGGTCAATTGGAATTATTCAAAGTTAACTTGACCTCTATCATTTAATTCTTCTATCAAAAGTGTAATCAGTACATCATAAATCTAAATCGACACAAAAACCTTTGTAAGACTTAATAAATTGCAAAACTTGAAAAAATAAAGAGTTATGATACTTGAGAGCTGTACTGTGCCCAGTGGACAGATTTACCATCCTTGCTGGACGGATGTACCAGCAAGGTGAACGGATTCAGGTGACCTGATCTTCCATCTTTGTTGCCATGGTTTCAACCAAATTTATTTGAATATTTCACTTTTTTGAGTGTTGATGATAAAACAGAATATACACTTTCCAATGGACTGATTTTTATTTTTGTAACTTTTGCCATTTTCCTGGAAATATAGTTTCAGCCAAAAGTGGACGGATTTACCATCCTTGACTCAACTACTATGGGGTTCACCCAAACAGACTGGCCTAAGGTGCTCTGATGCGACCAAGCCTGTGTACCAAAATTAGTATAATTTCCATTGTTCCAGATGCACTTTCATAGTATGGTGTCGGACGTACATGACCATTTTCATGTTGGACATTCAAAAGAGAGCTCTTCTTGGCAATTGTATTAGGTGCAAATCATTAAAGCAGCCACCATGCTATTCAAGGACATAAATGTGCTTAGTATAAAAAGTTTTATGAAGTTAACAGTTACCTCTGAGCAGGAAGAATTATTTGGTAATTTACGTGTTGGACGTACACCAACAATCTTATCAGATAAATAATAGGTCAATGTGAACTTGACAGAGTTGGTTATCTGAGTACAAGAGATAGAGCTCGACAATTAATTCTAAATCATATGTTTAATATTTACCATCAAGCTGCTCCATCTTATTTCTGTAACAACTTCAATGTAATTAGTCACCGTTATACCACCAGATATAGCGGGGCAGATTTGTCATGAATAGGGGAGTAATAGTGCATTTATACATAGAAGCATGAAACTTGGCACACATTTCAAAAACTTCTTAAAGAAAATATTTAGATAGGGAGCCACTTCAGATTTGACCTGGTTGACACATGGCAGCCATTTTCCAAAATGGCGGCTAATTTTCTCATTTTCCTGCTTTCTGTGAAGTGCCTATAGTATTAAAGTATCGAAACAGTGCTCATTATTCCTTCTACAGATCTAAAGAACATTATCAATTGATTTCTGGATTGAACTGACAAATTTTAGGGTAGTCAGAGTTCATTTTGTTAGAACTGTTGAAGAAAATGTATCATCTTCGCGGTTTCCGATAGTTTCACGGAATCTCAATTAATTTTTAAACAGACGACATATTTGAATTCCTTGTAAGAAGAGCTTTCAAATGAATGGTCGCATCAATAGTTTCCGTGAATTTTTTGTCAAAATTAAAGAAACAACAAAATCTTCAAAAATCTTTTTATTTTCATTTTTTCCATTTTCGCACCAAGTTTACGAAACCCATTAATGCGACCATTCATTTGAAAGCCCTTTTTACAAGGAATTCAAATATGTAATTTATTTTGAGATTTATTGAGAATTGGAGTAACCATCCGTAACCGCGAAATCCAGTATTTGAATCAATATTTCTGACAAAAAGGACTCCAACAAGACTGAAAATAGACCAAGGCTACAAAAAAATGTTATGGTAATGTACTGAATACTTAGAGAAGCAATAAAAAACAATATTTACGTGTATTCTATTTGGGGGAACTGCACAGAAAGCATTAAAATAGGAGAATTGACCGCCATTTTGGAAAATGGCTGCCAGTAGCCACCTAAGCTAAATCTGAAGTGGCTCCCTATCCAAATATGTTTGTATAGATGTTTTTTAAGTGTGCGCCAAGTTTCATGCTTCTATGTATAAATGCACTATTTTTTTACATACCTGCCCCGCTAAAAATGTCACTGCCGCAGACAGAATTCACAACAATTGATGCAATAATTTTTAATGCAAAATGAGAGAGTACTCCCACAGGTAATAACTTACAGCAAAATGAAACCAGCTCACCTGCAGTGACATGTTATATTAGGAGTGTTAAAAATATAATAATTGCAGTCCAATTAGACTGATGATTGCAAGTGATAGATCATTTTGATCACATCAGCAGTCTTCCCTTAATATATCAATGTTGAAACTGTGACGCTCAGTTTTGGTGGTTTCAAATTGGCTAGAAGCCAGGGAACCTGCCCTAGTTTAAAATGACACCACAGCTTGTACTTAATTTACATAAATTGTAATGCTAGTGAATAGAGTCATCTCTGACATCACATTTCAACAGCATAGAAAAGAACTTGTTGGCTTTCGTGGATGAATAAGACACGGATGCCCATATTTGAAGCTTGTGTATATTTATTCTACTCAGAATCATATGAAGCAGGTGAATCACATGAAGCAGGTGAATCTACAATTAAACAAAGAGACTACTCTAAGTACCTAGCATAATACATGAGACAAATGAGCAGTTAAAATAGATATGATAAATTGATTGATATAAATTGATGACTAAAGTGAAAGAGAATATGATAAAATGAACTACTTACAGCAATATGAGTATTATCCACAAAAAAAACCAGTAATGTCCAAATTAGAAGTGTCCAATTGAGTGTCTATCTTGATAATGAATGAATTCTTAGGATACAGGTAGTTATTAACAGTTACAGATGTGTTTACTATTGTTTGAAAATGTTATTTGAAATTGTGATGATCTGTGTCTTGTGAAAAACACAAACGTGCTTTGTTTGGTAAATATTATATACTCTTCTCTGCCCTGCAAAGGTAAACTACAATTCCTGCTATGATCACGTTTTTGAGAAAAAGCCATTATTACAGATTTCGTATAGGTGTACCATGTTCTTTTCAACTGCCACAGTGCTCTTGTGATGTAGGTATCAGCATAATGATTTCACAGTTGGTATATTTCGCAGTTTCATGTGTGTCACTTGGAACCCATACTGATCACACCATTACAAATCCACAATAAGCTGTTAGATTGTTGCTCAACATTGATTATTCAGTTTGATGTTTTGAATAAATCCAAAAGTTACAATATCCAGCTATGTATGATGCATGGATTTTGTGTATAACTGCTATCAGTTTTAGCACTTTTACAAAAAAACAAATTCATTCACTCTCACATTCATTTTTTGGTCTGAGAGGTTATCATGTGCTGCTTTGTCTTTGCAAAAATAATATTTTTTGCTTGGGGGCATCCTTATCACTGATTTCCAATAATGTTTATTTGATGATTGAATTCTTAGCCTCCTTGTCTGGCCTTTTCCCAAATTTTTACCCCCCCCCCCCCCATCTCTCGTCCTCTAGTATGCCCATGCAACACCGCCACATTCACTTCCAAAAAATCTCCCCATCATCCCCATTCCAGTCATCAATTCTGAACAGTTTCTTTGGCGCAGATCTCACTTAAAAGGCTTAAAAGCCACTAGGTGCTGCCCTCAAGGAGAAATTTCACAACAGGACCACCATGAATGTCCATGATGGATCAAGCAAGTGGCTCAAACATATCAGTTTCACCTGCTCCAACTGAATCAAACAACCATATCTATGAATGCAGATTAATCAATTGTTATTCACACTTAGACAGCCCATAAGCCTGACTTGTTGGTGGCAGTTGGAATCAACACTCAAGCTTGGAGTACCAATAGTGATGTCAGTATTGCCATACTGACATCATCTGAGCATATATTCACATGGAACATGGCACACTTATACGAGATCTGTAATAAAAGTTTTCCCTGTGACCCATCAAGTATAAATTGCGAAAAAGCACTAATATTTGCTACATATTTCTAAAAGAATTGCAGATTGCCTTAAAAGTTCATTATAGTGTTGTTTACCTTTGTAATAACTTGCCTTTTATGCAGCTTCAAACAGAAAATCCCACAGAGCTCTGCAGTATCTGCATTTTCTGAGTAGTGAAACATGTGAATCTCCAATTTTCTTCAGTTATTTACTGGTATAAAATGCTTCTGCAGCCTCTTTCATAGTCACTCTCTAAACTGAGTGTCACAGGCTGATTTTTATACCAATAATTTTCACATGAAACCTAAGGATTTGGAGGACGTTTGATTTGCTAATAGGCCAATCAGTTAAGCTTAAAAAGCTACGCAGACAGTGAGAAATCTAGTCATAGCAACTCAGTATACTTACTGAATCCTTTAAAAAAAGCGTAGCTAAGAAGAGTTCTTTGGAGGCTGCGAAATTGACAGTGGATTGTTATTAGCACTGACACATGTTACTCAGCATCTGGTCTCAATGCCAATCAAGTCCACAAGTCCATTGTGTGTCAAAAGAAGTTAAAAAAATTGCAATTCATTTGGTTAGATTTACTTGCTTGAAACAACTGCAAATTGCTGTTTGACCTGCTGATGTTTGCATTTGTGAAAGTCGGCCTGCAACTGCAAAATGAAAATTGCGCAAACACATATAAAACCAGTGCAAGCAAGCTAACAATTCATATGTACACAAATTGCGGAAATTGTGGTTTGAGGAAGTATTTGTGGAAGCGCTCAAGTTGAAGTTGAAGTTCGGAAGTTTTTTATCAGTCAATTGTTGAATTTATTGACCCTTGTATGAAATATTTTGCTTTTCACAGGGGTATAGCCTCCAAAAAGAACAGGTTGAATCCGTTAATCAAACCCCTCACAGATGCCTATTGCAAAGTCACTCTTTCGAAACAAGGATCAGTATTTTTTGGACTGAGGGACTTCTACAGGTATGTAACAAAAAAGTTTGTAGTTTGATTAAGGCTTGTAAGTACATGAAATTACCCACAAAAAATTGTGAAAGAAATTGTACCAGTGCATATTTCAAGAAACACATACCAGAAATCATTGGAAATTCATTTGGTAGACCACCCCCAATAGTAAGGCAGCCACCAGCATAACTTGAATTTGGAGTCAAAGATGGCAGCTAAAAGCATTTTTGACGTAAAATATGTGAAATAACATAAAAACCCAATATTATACAATTCTATTAATCCAATATAACTTTATTTTGACTGTTCTGCTAAAATACATATACTATAGACAAATCTTAAGCGTTTTAAGGCACTTACTCAATATTTTAATATCAGGTGGGTCATTCCACGTGAAATCAACCAAAATTTGGAAAGTTCCCCAACTAACCATTTCAGATTTTCACGAAACTGCCAATATTTGAATAACTATATATGGAATGAATGTATGCAAAATTTCAGTTCTGTAACTGCAAATTTGAGAAAGTACTGACCGATTGAAGTTTGAAAACTCGAACTGAAAATTGAAAATTGTCCCTTCTAGAAATTGCTGTCATTTATTGACTACTCAAGATAATGCCCTAAAATATTTTGAATGAATGCTTGATATCTCAAGAAACAAAATGGCTAAAAACAAGTTGCTAAGAAAGACTTTAGTGACCTTCCACAATTTTTCAAAGTTGGAAGGTTTCTCATACTATAACTCAAGTTTAAATAATTTCCCATTCGGTCACAAAACTTCCAAAATCAAAAATATTTTACAAATTTGTTCTTTGGGGTGAGAAGAAAGGGTAATGTTAATTTTATAGCCCTGGATGATGTTTGCTGTGATACAGACTAAGCTCAAATTTAAAAAAAGATCGAATTTACCAATGTTCGGAGTGAAAAATCATAATGTGGGATAGGTCATAGCAACAACACATGCATAAATAGTTGGATATATACTTTGTCCTTAATATGAACCAAATATGACAAGTGTATTACATTCTGTGGTTGTCAAATCCAGTGAGTTATCAGTGTGACACAGACAATAATGGCCATAAATGGCAAAAGCATAAAATACAATATCATGAAGTTTCCAATTAAATTTAGTAGTAGATCAAAGCCCTTGATTAGGGCATAACAATTGAAAATAATTTTGTTAGCTGCCCATCTTTATCTTAGGTAAATTGCATTTCCACAAATAATTAACAAAGATTACCTCAAAAAACTTCTAAATTTTTTTTAAAAAGCAACCCTTTACAAAACTATTTTGTCTTTTTGCGAGGACCTAATATTTATTCAAACGATAAAATCATATCACCTGTCCCACATGAGCTTTTGAAATTTCACAATTTTTCCTTCTAGATAATTATTCACCCAAAGAATGTTTTTAGTAGACAGTTAATATAAGGTAGCTCGCGGGCAACGCAACCTCTGGTGTGCGAAAAGTGAACTACAGACTCCTCCAACAGGTGGCATAGCGAGCGAGCATTTGCGCCACCTGTGGCAACAAGGTGAAATGATTTGGATCAACAAGAAAATGCCTTACTAGTGAAAGGCAGCTGAAACATGTGAAATGACAACAGGGAGGATAACAGCAGACTAAAATCAATTAGGTAAGTTTAACAGCATTGCTAACAAAAAAGTAAATAATTTCTGCCGGGGGTATTTCTTGATAAGGCGTTGCTTGACTTAGGAATGAATATTTGGGGACTTCACACGCTTGAAATAAATTATATATGCTGCTGAAACAGTGAAATAAATAGCCTAATTTGCAGCAGAGGAGAACTCCAACCCCCCCTTGAAATTGATTGGTTGCCCCAATAGTTTAGTTAGGTTTCATGCGGGACTTTGGAGTTGGGTAACAAGTCAAGTCAACCGACTTGACTCTTTTAGCTTCCTCTTTTTGCATACTATTTTCATGGTAAAATTGTATTTAGGAGTCAGGAGCCACCAGATTCATTCTCGACTCTAACTGAAAACCAAACTTTCACTCTGACTCTGACTGCGCCCAAAACCTCAGACTCCATGACTCCGACTCCTGACTCCGACGCCCTTGTTTCATGTAGATTTTTAGTACCCCAGCCCCCCTAGTGTCAATACAGATTTTTAGTAGGTACCCCCTTCACCAGAATACAGAATAATTCGCACATATATTTTCATATAAATAGGGGAGACCGGGGTAAGTTGTGCCATTTTTTGCATCAGGCCGACTTTCTATGAAACTAAAGCTTAATCATGTAATCTGAAAATTGGATATCAAAATATAATATGTTGGCTAGAATTGACCAAAGTTTCAGGGCAGTCCGACCTTTGGGAAGATCATGGTAGGCGTTTGAAAAAAGTAGGTCAAGTGGCACAACTTGCCCCGGTGCCGGGGTAAGTTGTGCCGCATGACGGGGTAAGTTGTTCCGCCTAATTCATTCCAAAAAACCTTGTATTTCACCCGTTTCTTCAGATAGATAATCTGTATTATATTTTTAACTTATATCTGACATGTCATATGAAACTAATCAAACATTTATGTGCTATTTTATGCAAAAAAAAAAAAGCATTTATAGAACCAAATTTTATGAAAAAAGTAACTAATATCTATGGTGAAAGTGCAAAACCGTGTAAGTCAAAATGTTGCTATTTTTAGTGGAATGACTAATTCAATACTCAATACATGTTGTCAATTGGTCACTTTGCCTCTTTGCTATTTTTGGAAGCTGTAACAGAGTGATTTCACCAAACCTTGTATGTCGATTTGTTCCAAAAAGTGAAAGTGCTAAACCTCGTAACTCAAATAAGAACTTTGAAGCACATATTTTGAATATTTCAACCTTTTTTGAAAAATTATGATTGTGGTACGCTTTTTATGGCTCACAGGAAATTTCCTTTTTAAAAATTCTTTACCTCCCTTTATTTATTGTGGTGATACAGGCTATTGAAAAAGAGCGTGCACCAAAATTTGAAAAAAGTGTCATTTTCCTCATTCTAGCCAATCTAATTGAAATAAGCTGTTATTCTTTATCATGGTCAAATTATATTTATTACCCTTTACCTATAGATAATAGGTACATTCAATGCTTCAAGTTCCTTTAAAATGTGATAAATGGTCGAGTTACAAGGTTTTGCAGCTTACAAACTTGTAAGAAATTGCAAAACCTTGTAAGTCAACATTTTCAATCATACCTGATGGTGACATCAATGCTACGTATCAACGATCTCTCACAAAAAATTACTTTCTATAAATCAAATCGAGCCTAACTCACATATTGATAAACATTACCATAAAAAAAGATCGTTGATAGTTTTTTCAAATTTCTGAAAAATGGCTTTTTTTGACATACGAGGTTTTGCACTTTCACCATCGCTATGTATAATCTTCGAAATACTAATTTACTAGTTCAACCTAAATGTAACTCTGTTAAATATTGTTTTAAATCATTAAGATATGAAGGTTCTGATTAATGGAATAGTATGCCTGATGCACTTAAAAGTGAAGATTTCATGAATTTTAAAAATAATGTAACAAATCATGTAAAGAAATGCCAATGTGAATTCTGCCTGCTGTGTCAGGTATAAGTTTGTTTTAAATTATTTTATTCTTCATTGTAAATATTCATCTATCATTTGTCATTATCGTTTTATTATATTTTTGTTGTCGGTGCAATTTGACCTGCTTTTTATGGGCGATTATTTAAATGCTTGTGCTGCCAGGAAGGGATCACTTGACTCTACTAATAACTAGTCAAACAAATGTCTACCAGTTTTAATAAAGGAGTTACGACCATTTTTGTAAAAAATTGAAAATGGCCTTCTTACCCCACCCATTGGGCAAGAAGCCGCTCTATTATAATCCGATTGCAATTTTTTTTTGCAACCGCATTCAGCCTAAAAGTTATTTCTTAGGGTTCTTCCATCATTTTTAAGGCATTCTATTCACTTATTCTGAATTTTAGAATTTTTCTGTTCATACTTTTATTTTTTAATATTTTTTGCCCTGTTTCAATTTTGGGCCAATTTTTGTCTATTTCAATTAGCTATTCTATTAAGATCTAAGGTAAAGTACATATTATTAAATGGTTCCTGAGGCAGCTTCGACCCCTAGTGATGGGGGCCCCATGCCCCCACATCATGTGGGCCTCTTGCCCAAAACCCACATATTTTAATTTGACCTCTATAAATTGAAATAAATTAAAAAAACATGATCCAAATTATATTTATCTGATGGTCATAAAGTGAAGCAATGCAAATATCCATTATACTTTTAAAACTGTCGAAAGTTATTTCTGGCAACCCCTTTCAAAGAATTAGTCAATATTACTAAAACCATGCTCATTTTTTTGTTTCTTTAATTTGTACTATGGTTTGGTGCTGTTTGCCCTGAAAATTTGTGACGTCACCTAAAAGGTCTCTAGCTTCAATCCTATCAATAGATAAATTATGCACCAAAAATGTAAGTTTAGATACAACCCTGGGGGACCTCGGACCTAACCCGGGCTTCTTGCCCCGACCTAGTCTACTTACTTACAGTGCCGCCTGTAAGTAAGTGAAACGCATGACATTGTTCCATTGCATCAATGCTAAACATCCTCAGCCAAACTGCTTGTGGAGGCATGAATTCTCATCTAATGAAAGGGAAACAAAGTGGGTCATGAAGGCCGATGTGTGAGGCAAGTGGGATAAAAATAGCAGCCCATTTTCTTTGCTGTAGTCGGAGTTAGGTACGGGTCAAAGTCTTTGATAAGTAAGTGAACCACCCTTCCCTATGTTTTAACATTGGGCCTGCGTTTCACTTACTTATCAAAGACTTTGACCCATACCTAACTCCAACTACAGCAAAGAAAATTGCCTGCTATTTTTATCCCACATGCCTCACATATCGGCCTTTATGACCCAAAATGTTTTCCTCTCATCGGATGAGAATTCGTCCTTCCAGAAGCATTTTGGTCAAGGATGTTTAACATTGATGCAATGGTACAATATCATGCGTTTCACTTACTTACAGGCGGCACTGTACTTACTTATGACCCCTTAATCTATTTACAATTGTATAATAATCCTGGAAATTAACACATGTGAAGTCATTAATAACTTTATAAAACATAGTTAGATCTGAACAAATTCTTCAATTTTCAATAGGAAATTTTTTTCATGTATGTCTTATAAAGTTATTAATGACTTTACATGTGTTAATGTCCAAGATTAATATTCGATCTGTGCAACCAAAGGCTCAGTTTCTAATCAACTGACAATAATGATATTTTAATCAAAATCTAGGTTTTTGGGTTCCATTAAATCATTCTTATATGTTTATAAATTTACAATGATTTTCAAAATAATATCAATGGATGTGTCAGAAATTGTATGTTATACACATGCAGATACCTTAGTACGCAATTGTCTATTTTTTTCCATTGGTCTGACTACTAAATCTGAAATAATTATTTTTTAATCTCATATGTTGGCTATAAAATTATATTTGGCAATAAAATTCACTAGTATGATATCACTCTCAAATCATGTAATATCCTTGCTTGGCTCATGTAAAATATCAACATTTATGAATAAAACAGAAATGGCAGATAAGGTAGAGAAATAACATCATAAGTTCATCAGTTCTCTTCAGAATTCAAAATAGTATTTCCTGCCTCCTGTTTGATTTTGGTAGACACCTGAAGAGGGTACATTATTTCAGGAGATGTAGCAGATGATAAAAGAGCTTCATAATTGATTAAAAACAACATGGCAGCCAAGTTGACACTGAAGCATTCCAAGGAACATCATTTTGGGCCTACAGATGATGCTTGTGATTAGGGACAATTTTATGCATTTTGTTAGGGATGAATAATAATAATGGATTTGTGAACTTTTCGCAGATGGGTCGTACCTTTTGATGGCACAGACCGAGCCGCACAATAATAAATAATTTTTTAAAAAATAACGTAATCACTGCACAAGAGGTACAAATATTCTGTTGAAGCATATATGGGCATGGTGTATCCAGACTTGACTGAAATTTCATTGATCCCATGTCCGCCAATATGACAGAGAAGGCGGGGAGGGAGTACTGATGAATTTTAGAACGCATTGGTCTTCATTATCTATCCCTTTGATGATATTTTGTTTGTTTGTATAACAATATCAGGTAACTAATTTTGTTGAATTCACAGGGATGAATTATGTTGTATGAACTCCATGGAGTTTTCTTAGTGTTCACTCTTTATTGTGAAATATTAAAATAAATCTGATATTTGTGATTGTTTACATCATCTGAAAAATATTTTCATTCTGGCCTTTTTGTCAATAACAAATTTTACGATTTCAGATCGCGTGTGACCTTTGAATTTCTTTATTTTTATCACCAAAGTTTCTGTTTTTTAGTTTGATCAAGACACTTGTTCAACTCTGTGACCGTACACCGTCAAGGGAGACTGTAATGTATGCTGTGTGGAGAAACTTTGATGGCTTGAAGAATCTAGGCGATGAAATGGAAAGCAACCCTATAGAAATCTTTTCAGAGTTTCTGAAATGGAGCCTGGTAGAATTGGTAAGAATGATAAGTACTTCAATGTGAAAGAACAAGTTCATAGTTTTTCCATCTCTTCATTTTTAGGTGTCAATGATTGCTGATTAAAGTATTTGGAGAGATGCTAAAAAAACAGAAGTATGCATCTCCAAGAATTGACTGCTAAGCAATAAACACTCCTAATTAGTTGTTCATTTTTGTCATCAGCTTGAAGACGAAGGGCCAAAAGCCAATCTGGCCAATATTGGTTTAACAAGGTGAGATATTTCGAATATTCACTCTGGATTTTCACAAAGTTGTCTTGTACTTAATAAATAATTGTGACAGGAACGGCGTGAAGAATTTAATTCAAGTGTGTGACAATAACATTGAAACAACTAGAAATCAGATGCATTCTTTAATAAAGAGACCTATAGAGGTTTTTAAGGATAAGGGCCATATTAAGGGGGCCACCATTTCATATCAAGGGGGGCTTGATTAGTTTTGGTGAAATAAATAAATTCTTTCTATGCAGTCTTGAAAGAAATAATTTCTGCTGGGAGTTTTTCTTATTATCCTTCCAGAAAGTACGTGGAAGTTATTTTTTCTTGCAACTTTGAAGTGTGACATCATATGGCAGTTCCCACAGGTTAGCATTGGAAACCAGGTGTTCCACATGAGGTCACAGGTTGTTCAGCCAATCATGGATCGCTCTGCACAGGATGTCATATCAAATCTGTGAGGTTGTGACACTGGCATATCAGTTTATGTTATGTGTGTACAAGTTAAGTAAGAAGATTGCAAGCTCTGTAAGTCAGTAAACAATTGTTGCTTGTAAACTGCCTAATCTGAATGTTGCTTTCTGTTAGCTATCAATGGCACAGCTATGGTATCTCAAGTAGGGGATACACTGTTGTTATTGCAAATTATTTGTTGGATTCACTCTTCTGGGGAAGGCAGGGAGGATCGACTCTGTGACCATTTCTAGATATGCCCCTGCTGGTTACATCTTACAGTGTTTCATTTGTTATGCTTGATAAGACTTTCATACCATGTCACATACCATATATGGCTATTCTCTACACTACATCATATACCAACAGTACATCACACTTCACACGACAGCCAATTACAATGCCCCAGCAGTGTGGGGTCACATACCAATTTTGCAAGATTTTTCAAATTCGTCATACTTTCTGGAAGGATAGTAAGAAGGCGATGCTTGATTTAGGAATGATATTCGGGGACTTTGTGCGCTTGAAATAAATAATAATTATGGCCGCTGTTACCGTGCAATAAATATTTCATACTGAGGAAAACACCAACCCCCCACTGATTTTCAAATGGTCACCCCCTAAGGGAACTGAGGTGGCTACAAAACACGAAACACCCAATTATGAGTTGCTCAGGTACTGTTGTCGCGTGGTGTTGGTGTATTCTCTGCATAGTCTCTGTGAGGTCTGCTTCGTTCTGTGTCTTTGCTTCAACTGCAATCACTCATGAGTCCCTCAGTAGAGCTTTTTTTCCTCGGTGATTATAAACTGTAATCTCTGTAAACTACAAAATGTCTTTAGTCGCCAGAAACAGTTGATAGCAGTTTTTAAGCTGTTATTTCTGTTTGATGCAGTTATACATGGATTTGCTTTGAATTGCTTCCAATACAAAACGAGTGTAACAGTGGGAAACAAAAAGAAGAGGGGGTAGGTTGATCATCACAACACCCATTGGCGACTGACTGTTAGTCGACCATGGTTTGGTTATACAAGTGATTATAGAAGTGTCAGTCACCCAGGTGCCTTAGAGGCGACTATGGAGTGATTATGAATGTGAGAAAGTTTTAATCACGATACGAAGGCGATTCCTGGTGACTGAGATGTTGCCATGGCCTGCAATTCACAGTTGTGAATTCATTGATTCTAACTGATTGAATTAAGGAATAAACTGGATACATAGCATGATGCAGTTTACATTTAACTACACGAAAATTACCTATATTTCCAAAGTGTCACGACGATGGACTTATTAAATTAACATGAAATCTCCATAAATTGTTATCGCTTATAAAATAACCTCAAATTTGACTCCACTACCACAACAGACCATCACCCCTTTACAGAGACTCCCCTTTTATTGTTGTCACTAGTGTTTATCTTACAAGTAAGAATGGCAGCCATGTCTTTGTCGTTATTTTATTTATACCCACTTGTTCTAGTAATATAAGTTAAAATGTATGTATATACATAGTGGAAGGTCATTCTACTTAGTTTCCAAGAGGACAGTGATGCCATAGTTACCGTGAAACACTTTGTTATAGGAAAAATCCTTTCAAGTTCATGTTGATTTTTTTTTTTTTTAAGTCATGATACACCATGATTTGTCATGATCATTGCATCAGTATAGGAAGCATATATGCTGTTGATGATTCATGATCGAGATTACATGCCATAGCGGTGAATCTGTAAGATCCAAAGCTGTGTATGAAAGATATTGACATGGAATGATTGGTCATCATTTGGATGATTTGTCATAACCAGGCTCTGACAGTGATTGGGCTTCCTTCATGATGACAATTTCCTATTCATCTGCCAAAATTAAGGCGTATCTACCTGAGCTGAGATGGAGCGTCATTTATCTGAAATATTTGCATGACAAAAGCGTACGAGAGATATCTGAAAGCCTTTGTGTCAGCAAGGGATTTGTGTATAGAATGGTACAACTACATGCAGAAACAGGTGGTGTCCATAAGAAGGAAAGGCCTGGAAGAGTCAGGAAATTGAACAGTACATTTGGGGTCAACCATTACATTGGAAGAGAAAGTACTGCACTGTGATACATGTACCAGAGTCAGTTATTTATTTCAAGCACGCGCTATACAAAACTAGATTTCAAGATCGAACAACACATTGTAAATAAGAGAAAGAAGGAATGATTTTTTTTACTGAGGCTAGACAGGACATTATTGTCATTTAGGCCAGACTTTTTAAATTTTTCGCTTCTCAGAGCGACTGAACCAACCGATTTTCTGCCTATGGAAAAAAAAATTTATCATACCCACAATTTTTATCAAATTGACATGTATAAAAAACTGAGATTTCACCTTCTTTTTCGTCCTACCGACCTACCCTAGAAAAGTGCCTTGAGAAGATTAGAGAAACTAAAGATCAATTATGTCTGGCCTTACAGAAAGCACCAAGCCAAGCCAAGGCCGATTCAACATTGCAGTACCCAAGCTAATGATGGAAGTATATTTCTATATTATCCGTAACTGCTACTCCTATGCCATCATCCTGTTGGCCTCCAGTTGCCCTGGACTGGCATTGGTGCTCTCAACAGCTGACAAACAAAATCTCTTGAGCGTATGGGCTGTGGTTATGCAGACATGACAAATCATGCCTATGATGACTCATCATCCCATGTCAAGTGTTTCACTTATTTAGTCACATTTACAACTATATTACACGGTAGTGATTATGAATCATCAGTTGCATATATTTTTCCAATAACGTAATGATCATGACAAATCATGGTGTATCATGACTCACAGAATGCAAAAATCAACATGAACCTGAAAGGATTTTTCCTATATCAAAGTGTTTCACTGTAATGTAATTATACATTGTGTTATTTTGCATTTATCCTATAAGATAATATGCTTTTAGATGATGGATAATACAGCACACTACGAGGGGTTTTCCAAAAGTTCTGTCCAACTTGTCATAACTTTTGCTAGATTTGCTCTAGAAACATGATTTTTGGTTCAGATAATACTGACGTAATTTGAAAATAACACCCTAAAAATCAGGTCATCAAAATAAAAATAAATGCCTAATCTGTTGCCATAGAAACCAGAAGTCATGAAATGCGGCCCAGACTTTGTGGTGCTAACTAAAAACTAATTGAATACCTGCTTGCATTATCTCTGTCTTGACTTATTGAATTAGAGTATTTTTTTTTTCTTGAAATACAGTCAGTTAATTGTAAAATCATTAATAACAGTGGAAAATGGTGTTATTGTCACATCCCAGTTACCTTTGCATCCCTTATGTACTTTTTCATTTTTTATGAGATGAGTGATTTTTTGGGTATGAATGACGTCATACATATACCTGTTGTATTTTTTCAATTTAATTGGATAAAAACTAGCAGAGAAAGTAAGAACCTTTTGTCATACATACAAGGAAGACTGTATGAGTGACAGAACCAAGTGAAGCTTGTACAATTTCTTTTCTGAATGAAGAGAACGTAGATCGGAAAACCTAAGAAAAGAAGACTGGACAATGCAAAACCGACCTCAACACGAAGACTGAGTTCTTATTTAGACATGGTTAGAAAGTATGAAATTATTAATGTATTTAAAGGGTTCCAGTCGTAAGTCTATAGGGACTTGTGAAATAGCTATGAATATTTTGAATATATTCTGGCCTGTATCTCTTGTAATAATTACATATATTTTGACAAGAAAGATCAAGTACGTGTCTGTTGACAAGATCTCAGCCGCATATCATGACTTATGGTTTCCATATCAACTAATCAAAAATTTATTTTTACTTCTATGATCTGATTTTTTGTGGACCATTTGCAAATTACTTCAATATCAACTGACCCAAATATCATGTTTCTGTATAAAATCTAGTAAAAGTAACAACAGGTTGGACAGAACTTATGGAAAACCCATCGTAAAGTAAAAAAGTCTGCGAAATACCAACAGTGATCTCAATATGAGGACTTTGAGGCATTGATTTTTTAAGGGATATAAGGTTAGAGGAAATGTACTCGGTGTCAAGTTTATTATTTTAAGAATTTGGGAAATGTTAGGGATTATTCTTAATAGGTTTCTTGTTCTGTATCCCTGGTAAAAATTAAATTTTTGTCAAGATATAATGAATATGTGTCTCTAAAAGTGCCCTGGGCCGCATTTCATGACTTCTGGTTTCCATGGTAACAAATTAACCATTTATTTTTGCTTCTTTGATCTGATTTTTGGAGGATCATTTGCTTCAATATTATCAGAACCAAATATTATGTTTCTGTATTAAATATTGCAAAAGTTATGGCAAGTTGGACAGAACTTTTGGAAAACCCCTCGTATACTATACCAAGGTAATGATAGGATTTAAATTCCTACATCAATGTGAAACCTGTCACAATCTCAAAATTGAAATTTGTCATATAAATGTCTAAAAATTGCTGAAGGACTGTCTTGAAACTGACACAAAATGGCTAAGTAATTTATAAGAGAATACAATGTATATTTTCACTTTCCAGTACATGCATTCTATAATCTATATAGTCTAGGGTGATGTAAAAAAGTGAAGTTTCGAAATGTTAATGGGGCACCCCCTGAAGTTGTTCCAATATATGAAAAAAAAATTCAGTAAAAATTTGAGCTCAATCAGTCAAAATTTAGAGGGTGCTACCGCATCATGAAAATTAACATTAGTATTCAATACAAAAATATCCAATATTTTGGCATGTAGCGAGTTCAACTATACCTGGTGCACCAAACCAATGCGGCATGGTCATAATTTTTGGGTCTGGTTGTCAGAACAGCCGATCAATGCAAATTTGGATTATTTTTGACTTCTCCATGCTGCTACCACCAGACTAATGAAGATAAAATAGTCAAAATATACCAAATTCGCATATTTAATTACATTGCGGTTTTTAATCTCACAGAAATGAAAGTTACTTCAATAGATGGAGCCTGAAAAGAGCTTTAATTTGAATACCAACACTGCTATATTCTGACCACCTGACCCCATTGAATTAGGTTATTGTCATTAACAATTATTTGCGAAAATTCCCAATATTCAAGGCAATGCTGTAATACTGTAGAATATAGCAACATAGTAATGTTGGTATTCAAATTAAATTTGTGTACCTTAATTCCTGGTTATGTTATTCAATATCGCGTATAACCTTAATACTGTAAAAATCGGGCAAAATTTGTTGCTTTGAGAGTGCCCTGTAGCCTGAAATGACCGGATATTGGCAAAATATGAATGGATTTGTGATGAGAATAGTGGAAGGCCTAAATAGAAAAAAAAATTACAAACACTCTAGTGGTAGGATAACTACCTTCACCCTTCACCCATAAAACTGGGATTTCGCCCATAGCAATACAATGTTATATTTCAAATTGCGGTAGCACCCTCTAAAATTTGTCCGATTTGGCCCAAATTTTTACTGATTTCTTTTTCATATATTGGAACATAATTGGGGGGTGCCCCATTGAAAATTTGAAAATTTATTTTTTTTGTGCAATCTGCATCACCCTACTATATACTATATCTCACATTAGGTTACAAAAATATAAAATCATTTTTTAAAAATCCCCCGAGGCTATGTTCTCTTTAATATTTTACTTATTATGAATAACATGAGATACACATCGCTTATCCGATTGCATTACAAATTCAAGGGAACATCATATCTGAAGTGGAAACTCTGTGCATTGACACTCTCTGTTTATGACCTCTTACTGAACCACAAGATGGCAATATGACTGTGCCTCTCACAAATGATTACTGAGGATATCTAGCATTATATTTTATCGATGTAACATGACATTTCAACTATAATCAACATGTCTGTAATAACAATATTGATACATGTATATGCAAAAAAACCTTAAAGACCTGATAGGTACTTGTAAGTCCACCAAAGGTCATACAAGGTCACCAAGGTGCCAATGTGATTTACCAAAATACTTATCAAACACTTCTAAAAGGTTATCCAACTACATTAAATGTAAAAAAGAACTTATGGGATGTTTTTCAATGTTGAAAGCACTCGAAAACAATTTGATATGTACAATTTTGGACTCAGGGGTCATTTGCCCCTATAGATCACCAGAGGTCAAACTAAAAGTTTTTCTACATCTAAAATAGAAGTTTAGAGTCTATAGAAGCTATCTTTAAGGTATCAGGCATCCGTCATTAGATGTACAATCCTTCTGGATGTTTGTACACCTGAGCATTTTAATATAATTTTAACAGCACCGGCTAACCACTGGAAATATTAGTTTATATGGCATGTTGGTACTCATTTTGTAGGAAATTTTATTCAGAATTCAAATATGTACCTTTCATGGTTGTATCTTCAACCTAAGCCAAAATATTGCTAACCGTGGATTTAGGAAACCCTGGTTTCATGCCGTATCTTTAAACCTGAAGTGCATGGTCAATTTTCACTGCAGCTCGAAACTAAAAATGGCAGTAGCAATGATGGGGATAAGTGGGCTGAGATTCAGCTGAATATCACGAGCCTCTGCCAGCAACTGACGAATACAAGGAACAAATTATTGGAACACAAGAATAGAAAATCGTAGACATAGCAGCTGTAGCCGTAGAATAACATAGTTTTTACTGACACTTTTATCACACGCTTCTATAAGCTTTTAAACACTTTTTAACGCTTTTAGTTGCTTTTAAATGCTCTTAAAGGATCTTAGATACTCTGGTTGATCTTTTAATTGCTTTTATATACGCACCAAGTGACAATTTCTGAATATTAATATGAATATTTTACGAACATACCCTTTAAATAGGGGTGCTCCTGAACGAAGAGGAGGAATACCGAAGACAAGACAAGGCACTGGCAGTTTTATGACAATTGACAAGTATCTAGACCTGCTGTTTTTTTAATTTCAATTTCACTCCACCCTATTAAGCATGCCCTTCCAGATGCATGACACTTTTTTCAATCAATTAACACCTAATATGACCCCAACCATCCTCAATCTTTTCTGTTCACTCAAAGGTACGCCATTAATTATCGCCCTACCAGCGTCAAAAACTGCTGAAAGATATTGTTATTGAAAGCACACTGTCTGTCTGTTGTGTTTCAGAAGGTGTTAGGCATGTAGTCTTCATGAGTGACAATGTACTTAAAAGTCCAAATTGTCATAAAATTTCGTTGAGTAACACTGCCTGATTTCCACTAAAATGTCAAGCCTTACTACCTAACCCTCAAGTCATCAAATATATAGGATTTTATTTGGACAACGGAACATCATCAAGATACATTTGTCATATAAAGAGACAGTAACTAGCTACGACTATGAAGAAGGAGCAATTTTAAAATATACAATATAATGAAATAAATGTTTATGTTTCTAAAAACATTAAATATATATATATATATATATAGAATTTTATTCGACATCTGAATATCATCATGATACATGTGTCATATAAGTAAACAAAAAGAAACATAAAATAAGATAAGATGTGTATGTACAAAAGTGGGATAGTAACTAACTACAACTAGGAAGGAGCAGTCATACATTATATGGTACAATGAAATTGATAAACATAACATGGATTAATATATATTAATACAAAATTCATAGAAGTGTCCTTTTCATACTGTAATTGCGCAATACTGTAATTGTGTAAAGCACCATAATTAATAATTTAGAAATAACTTATATCACATTTTAAGGCTAATTAATAAAGCACCACATTTGCTATTCTAGAATCTGGAGATAACTGATTCCTATTCAAATAGCAGTAAATCAAGCAGTTAGTCTAGGCAACATCTACAGCACACAAAATGGTATTAAAAACAGTTAACCTAGGTAATATCTACAGCACACAAAATGGTATCAAAAGCAGAAGATATAGATTTATGTACAGATAGAATTAGACATCACATCATCAATAACTGGAAGCACCAATAATACAATGTATATGTACAAAAGAAACATTTTAATTATATACAATAGTGACAGCAACAACAACAGCAAATACAAGCAAGCAACACATATAGGTTAGCATAAAAGATCATGGAATAATAATGTTCAATGTTATAACAATACTATAATTTGAAGAAGCACCAAAATTACAGAAATTAAAAAAGTTATACATAAATTACAGAAATTATAAAAGCTATACATAAATTTAAAAAAAAATATATAAGCACCATATTTGCTATTCTAGAATCTGGTGATTACCGGTTCTAAGTAGATCAGTCATAAATCAAGCAGTAAATCTAGGTAATATCTACAGCACACAAAATGGTATAAAAATGAATCACAGGATATATTTACGGGTATGTACAGATATAATAAACATCATAATCAATGGTAGCGCCAATAATACATTGTTTAGTACAAGTACAAGAGAAAGCAAACATTTTAAATATACAATAGTGACAGCAAAAACAATGGTAAACACAAGGAAGCAATGCATCAATATGTCAAAAAAGTAATTAAAAATAGTTAAATAATAAAATGCTTTGTTTGTACTGAGATTTGCATTAGGGGAAATTCCACATCATAGGTAAGATGAGACTTCTCTCATATATATAGGAAGTTCTGTGACAAAGATCTATATAATAGCCTAATTCAATTTTTGATTTTAACTATTCAGACTTGACACTTCAGTACCAATCAGGCTCCATACATTTCTTTAATTGTGATACATGTGCCTAAATATAGTGTGCAAAGTGTGACAAACACATGTGACTGTTTGCTTCACACCAATCGTGCTGTAATGAGAAAGTTTGTAGCCTTCCAACATTGTCCCGAGTAATCAAAGGTATTGTTTCTGCTTGGTTAATTGAAAATTGGCTGAATTTGAGCTGTATTAGACCTTTATTGAATTTTTTTTTATGTCAAACATGCCTCAGAATACTGTTTACTGTGTTGTTGTTAGTTGTATCTGTGAAGTTTCATTTATCAGCAGCCTCAACAGTCGTCTGGTACAGAAATTACCTTTCCACCTATCCTTTTCAAAACAAATGTTATAACGTAATTATTTTTAAAAAGTTCTCCCACTATTGCTCAATGATCTACATACACCGTTGTGTGCACACTCGTGACAATTCAAACATGTTTCAATGCCAAATGTCGGTTTGGTGTAAATACCATGCTAATTAGGGTATCGTCTGCTGAATTCTGTATTTTCAGTTTTTATAAACATCCTATTGGCACTGGTGATTTTGTCAAAAGGTGATTTCAGGAAAGGTGATTTTTGAAAAAGGTGAAATTGACTGGCCGGCCCCCCGATCTTTGCTTCCAAGCCATCCTTGCTCTCTATATAAATTCCAATGTCAACTCAAATAGAAGAAATGTGGTTAACATAAGAAAAAAGTTAAAATTTAATGCCTTTTTATTTGTTGATTACCTAATTAAAAGATTCCGTTTACATAGTTTCACAGCCAAAATAAATGTAATGAGTTATGTGAAAATTTGTAGGTAAATTCAGAACTAAAGTCTCAAATAGGCCTAATTATTCATGCAGTAAAACATATTTTATCATATTTGAATCACTTCAAAATCAAATACAGACAATCATTGTGATTTGATAACACAGCCGCCATTTGCATTTTCATAGTTTTTTGTGCATATCAAAACATTGTAACTTACAAGCAGATATCGGCCTTATTATGAAAGATACAGCATTCTTATTCCAACCATTGTATTCAGCGACCTCTAAATGATATATCTATGTTTTCAAATTATGTTTCTGGTCCTATTTTAACCATACTTACAGCCATTTTCGTGTTAACCTTTTTTGTTTAAATAGTCACTTTTATGAAAATCGGAATACAATATTTAGTCTACAGATTCACTCACAATATTTAGTCTACAGTCCCTACCTGGCTCAAATGTATGTTAAGTGTGACTTGAAGAAAGTAGTTACTGAATTTAAGTTGATCATGTTTATATTTCGTTTTATTTAATTATACATGACATGGACTACCACAGAGCATGTTGAAATTTATTTATTTTTGTCTATTTAATTAATTGTTAAGTGTGCTTAATGCAAACAGTAATTATCAAAATCACCAAAGTTATATTTCCAATGTATAGATTTTATTTTTAGCTGACGAAAAATGTTGTTGAATAAACAAAATTATAATCTCTCTATTTTATATCAATTTTATTGTACATAATTTTTCACTAATTTTCCTAGTCTCCTCGTCCCTGGCTCCTAGTCAAACATTTAACGAATTCTCAGCCCTGAAAATAGATATCGTAATCAAATTAATGTGGCAAATATTACAAAAAACGCGGGATTTAAATGAACCTAAAATGGTTATTCTATTCCTAAAGGAACCTAAACAAAAAAAGTTTTGAAACATACGCACTGCAGATAACAATAGCCTCTTGCAACTAGCGTCCTCTATAACCAAAATAATGGCCAGGAAACCAACCAAAAACACTAATCATGGTCGCTGCAGGTTGGTCAACCAGAAGAAAAGTATTAGAAAAAGTAAATAATTATATAAACTTCCAAATGATCTAAATCCAAGTAGCTATAACGGATGGATGGATGATTTGGCAATTATGTCCTGCATTTATGAAATTGATAGGCTAATTAGGAAAGGATAAGGACACAGCAATAAGGCAAAGGATGACTGAAACAGCCATCCAACATAGGCCAAGGACCTGCTTTTATTTCTTCAAATATTGCACAAAATAAGGTTCGAAACTGCATAAATGTACTCGTACTCGTACTCGAGTACATTTGAAAGTACTCGTACTCGTACTCGAGTACATTCAGAAAAAGCTGTACTCGTACTCGTACTCGTACTCATAGATGTGGCAAGTACTCGTACTCGTACTCGAGTACATTTGCATGTACTCGTGCCCAACCCTGATTGGCAGTAAACCACACACTTGATTTCATTATTTCAATTTCCATCAGAAATTTTACAGCTCTCGCAACCGCTCTGAAGAATTCACTTTTTTCTCAGTGTGGACCTATGATTTCATAGCTCAAGACTCCATTGCTTAGTATTGAAGCATATATATGTAAATTTGGTGCAAGCTATGATGCTATAGGTCAAACTGACCAATGTAATTCCTCATGAACAACTTCATCATAGCGTTACAATTATGTAATGGTCAAACTGGCCAATAACGCAACTGGGCCATTCTCAAATTTCAGGACAAAGGGTAAAGCAAAAATGTCCTGTAATAGAGGGGACAACGGGGTAATGGAGTGAAATTTTGATGTAAAAAGCCAATTGTAGGAACAACAACAAAAGGAAAAAAACAATAAAAGATTGATGTAACTATTATTTTCAGAAGTACTTTATCTCATATCAGTAGATTTTTTGGTCCAAATGTCGATTTCTTGCTCATCAGGTGACGGAGAGGACGGTAACCGAGTGGAATGATTTCTTGCTTTTCGCTCAATACTGCTTTTATTTTGGATATTGGACAAAATAATTGAAGACTATTAAAAGCTGTCACCCTCAGCAGTTTATACATGAAATCACTCTTGAAATAAGACCAAAAAAAATTTAATGTGGACTACAGTACAAATTTCTAAATGTGGCTCAACTTAGCTGTCTATAGCTATTCATTACTAGTCTTATCCATATCTATCCATAACTATCCATTTCTATTCTGTTGTATACACTGAAATCTCTTTTCCCCTTGTTTAAACAGTAGTAATTGTGGATAGCTAAGGCTAGCTATGGATAAGTGTAGCTTAGTTTAGCTTGGAATGGCTATGGATAGATAGCTAAGGCTAGATTTTAAATGACGAGCCACTTTTAGAAATTTGTACTGTAGATATAAATTCAAGTCTATATTATAATGGATCGTGCAAAGAAACTTTAGATTAATGGTACATTAGGAGAAAAATTAACACTTGATTTTGTCATGTCATGTCCAGTGACAGGGAAAACCATTGATTTTGCACGGATTCCTGGACATAAAGCACAAGAAAAGTTCTAATGAATGACTTTTTGTTCCAAATGCAGTGGTTCTAAATAGAAATATGAATAACAGATGGCGAGTGATGCTTCAGATATTAATTGTATTCAAATTAATGTTAGGGAACCAGTGTGATGCAAATTGTCCCCAAATTTGAGAATGACCTAACTACAGCTCTGGTGCTGAGTTTGACAGTTCCACTGGAGAGGGTAGGGGAATTATGTCAGCTTGGTGATTTTTTATGAACTTTCCAACTCTGGCTAAAATATACAGTTAGTATGGAGGGCTACCCCCCCAGAGAATCGCGTGCCCCCCCAGGTGCACCCCAGCTCGAGAACGCCTAGTTACGCCATTGATTTTTTAAGCTTTTGTTTGTGACCTAGTTCAAAATGTCCTGAGCATTGTGCAAATTCTGTTTCATTCCATTTTATCATAAGCTATGATGCCACAGCTAGCTTAGCAATGACATCATAGTTAAGGTACTATGCCAACTGTCATTGCCTCATAAGCTGTGATGTGTTACATAGTTGGCACCCTGACATCATAGGTTGTACCAATCTGCATATGCTTCAATGCTGGGCAACGGAGATTTGAGCTATGACATCATAGGTCCACATCGAGAAAAAACTGTTTTCTACTGAGAAATTGCAAGAGTTGTCAAGAAAAAATTGTGTCATCTGCAAATAGCTTGCAAGATTGAAATGAAATTTTTTGCAGGGATGGACGCTATCTTTTGATTTTGACCGAGAAGGATGCTCCTGCGGATTTGTTGCAACAACAGCTACCAGATTTTGACAATGCCATTGTGATCTATGGTAGCAGCTTCCCGAGGGACCAGGAGTACACCCAGGTAATTTGGATTAGCAGCAAAAATTTAATGAAATTTGTACACATTAGAGATCATGTGCTCAAAATTGCATTGTTGTTTGTTTTTGGTAATAATTCAAAAATTATGAAAAATATTACAATTTGCCAAGTATTTCGATTGGCGCTGTAAATAAAAGCTACATGGAGGAACCAAATATAAATCAAACTTAAGAACTGGTGTAAAGTTCCATATTATGGCACAGTTTCCGGATTTGTAGGTTATTGCATTCCTGGCTGAGATCATGACATTATGTTTCTTTACTGTTCAAGTTTTGTTGTCTATTTGCATGTATCTTATGGTTCTGAGTTTTCTCAATGGCACTCGACTTAACCCTTTGATTATAATTATCTATTTTACCCCAGCAGTTTTTCGCTTTCACCTTTACCACGTTAAGTGATATGCTTGTTTTTGCCTTTTTGTGATTTTTCCATATTAGGTGTGTCGGAACATCAATGCAATCAAAATGTGCATGGAGGCCGGTCGTCCTGTCATTCTACACAATCTGGAGAACTTGTATGAGAGTTTATATGATGCCATGAACCAGGTTTGCTTTTAACTATGTTATAACCAAATGCAATTTATTCAGTCAGCTTATTATACACTAAAATTTATGATTGATAACTTTACCCCCACTCCCCCCCCAAGAGAATAATGTAACTATATTTGAAATATATTATCAGATCTTATGTCCCTCAGTCAGATGAAATCTGTAAAAATCTTGAAAGATTCTTAAGATGACACTTACATGTCTTTTAGGGGCATACCACAAAGTCAATAGACTCATGCTACATTAAAAAAGGCATGGTGAGCATGCTCCTGCGTAAAGGCCCATTCCAATTGAAAATATGTCATTATTCATAAAGTTAGGCCAAGAAACACTGGAATCTGTAAACATGGATGTTAAGCCACAATCAGTCAACTTCCAAAGTGCTCTGAGAATTTATATGAGACCAAGACTTTTGTCGATATGCCATACGCCCAAAAAAAAAAAAAAAAGCAATAATGTGGAATACCAAGATCTTCTGACGTCTGATCAGCGGAGGTTTGACTTTCTCCAAAAAGACTTGTTAGAAAATGGTCTTCCTGATATTAAAGCCGGTCATCAACAAGTTTTCCCAGCAGAGTTTTTTTCTTCCTTCAAACTGTGTTCATGGAGGACCGACTTAAAAAATGGAAGGACTTATTTTGCAGATGCTGTTCAAAGGCTTAGTTAATGGAGTGTTATGGTTAACCATACGCTAACCCTAGTAGTAGTTTACGAGGGGCGTTCAGAAAGTTTGAGGCTTTTTTTGTACGGACACCTATTTTCAATGTGGAACTATGAATTTTCACATGATATAATTTAGCATATTTGGAATGCATTTCCAAAATTTTGGACAATTTCGACATTTTTAAGTCATTCTGTGGTTGCCATGGAAACTGAAAGTTCAGCTTCTTGGGGCAGATAATCTGAAACCACTAAAGCCAATGACATTTTGCTTTAGGAGACCTTTCTCTATCACTTGCATTAGTGAGATTAACAATATTTGGCACAAGAAATATAATATTAGCCTTAAAAAATACTCCCAAGCTCGCCAAAAGCATTGATTCATACACCTGACCCATCGAAGTAAATGTTCCTTGAAGTCCTCCAAACAAAGTTCTGTAAAAGCATTTGGGTTATCCAAAGCCTTTTATACACCAGTGCCTGAAACTATAGCCCCCATGGACTAAAGTAAGGGAAAACCAGGATTTATGTAAAGCAACATTTGACAGGAATGGCTAAGATGGATAATGCTGTCCGTTTTGGTCTCTTGTTCATACTAGTGAATCCATGCTTTCACAAGTCCTTATGTAGTCAGGGAAACACACCTTTGCCTCCTGAATTTCCCTCGCCAAATCTGACATGCATGAGTGCTTTCCTACATGGGTTCAGTGTAAGAATACACACATTTGGTGTGCTTGAAAGTATATTTAGAAGCTAATACCATATTTCTTGTGTCAAATATTGTCACTAATACAAGTGACAGAGAGAAGTCTCTTACAGTCAAAATTTCTTGGCATTCTTGGTTTCAGTGTTACCTGCCCCAAGAAGCTGAACTTCCAGTTTCCATGGCAACCACAGAATAACTTAAAAATTTCCAAATTGTCCAAAATTTTGGAAATCCATTCCAAATATGCTGAATTTTATCCTGTGAAAAATTCATAGTTCTAGATTGAAAATAAGTATCCATATGAAAAAAAGCCTTGAACTTTCTAAACGCCCCTCATATAATATAACATTATTACTGTGGATGCATGCCACCATTCTCCTGCATCACACTTTGATGAATTACATAACCATAGTAATGAAACAATATCTGGAGTGACATTGCTGCACTGCTCCATGTATTATAGAGTTTTTTTAAATAATTATTGCGTTGAGTGACCTTGACCTACTCCTCTGATCCTTGGCCATATTTGTTTTATTATTGTGCCACTTTCATAGTGAGCACCATCACTATCCTTCCAGAAAGTACTTAGAATTTGAAAAATCTTGCAAAATTGGTCTGTGATCGCACACTGCTGTGGCATATTAGTCAAACGATAAAAAAGAAATATTATTCAATGGTGCTAGAAAATGACAAACATATTGGCGTTCAGATTAAAGAACTTGTATTTATTAGAGATGCATTATGTGAGGAGTTTAATTTAAGTCATTCAGAAATCTGTGATATAATTGAGTTTTTAGCTACAGGGTAATCTATTTTATTTTAGTTTTATTATTTTTATTTGTTTTTAAATTGTTTTGATTTGTCTTTTATTGCTACGTTTTTTTCTAATTATTTTGTAACTGTATATTTTATATACGAATAAAGATTAATAATAATAATAATAATAATAGTGATTGGCTGTGGTGCCGAATGTGACGCAGTTTTGGCATATGATTTAGTGTAGAGAATACCCTAAACCAAATAAAGGAAGAAGATTAAAAGCTGTGCAAGTCAATAGACAACTGTTACTCATAATACGAATAAAATACCTAATCTGAATGTTGTTTACTGTTTGATGCCAGTGGTGCAGCTAGCGTGTCTCAAGAAGGCGATACTATACATGGTTGCACATTTTTTGTTGGATGGAATCACCCTTCTGGGGAAGGGAGGGAGGATGCACTCTCTGATCACTTATCATCGAATGTTATAAACTGTCTCTTTTGTGTTGCCCTTGGATCAGGGTTTAGGGGCATGCCCGCAACCCCGCTACAACGCTCATCAATTTTCGCCTATTTTCAACTCATATCTATCATCTAAACCTCATCAGACTACTTATTTCATTCGATATCGACCCGGACTGCCCTTCACATTACGATTTTTGACCCGATCTACGGAAAAACGAACGAAAACAGCGATCCAAAGAGGACAAACGGACTGACCAATCAAACAAGATGGCGGACGCTGCAAAAACAAATGAACAAAATGGTATGGAAAAGGACCAGAATCAGCAGATTCCTGCCCAAACCCCCACCAAGACTCCAATGATGACCACATCACATCAGGTAGTGACACAGGGGAAAATCCAGGAGTGGAAACCACCATGATGAACGGAGGAGCCTCAGGATCACAAATGATGCATGTGATGACAGGGACAGCAGATGTTGATCTGACAGGTGATACTGACAGACCAGATGACAATCAAGGGGAAGGAAATGACAACCATGAAACGAACCCAGGTGCACCTGAATCCCCCAAAATGAGGTTGAGGATGTAGTCAATGACAACCTGAGATCCTAAGAGCAAGGTCAAAGGAGATCGACTACAAGGCCTTTGGGACAGGGAGAACAGTAAAGCCAAAAAACGACAAGGTAAACAAGCCCAAGAGCGGCAAAAAGCCCAAGAATGACAACGAGGCCAAAACAGAAACCCTGAAGGGAACAAAGAAAAAGGAGGCACCGAAAAAGAAAAAGGGAAAAAAAGGAGAAAGAGCTCATAAAAAACAAAAATCCAAGAGAAAGACGACACCACCACAGCTGGGCAGGAGGAAAGAGCCTCCACCAGCGGAGAGGGAAATACTGGGTAGGGAGGAAAGAGCCTCCACCAGCGAAGGACTAAGAGAAAATGTGACGAAGGAACCCGATCTGCGAGGACCCCAGGGTGACGGACCACCTGGTATAATGGACATTGAGATCCACACCAATGAGGGAATGTCACAGTGGGAAGAAGAAACTAACTCAGAGGGGAGCAAAAACGAATCAAGCAGCAGCTCCAGCAACAGCGAAAACTCGGATTCATCAAGCTTCAGCAGCTCCAGTGAAGACCATCACAAGAGAGTTAGAAGCAGGAAATGCTCTGAAGCGGCCAGAAAAATTGAGAAATATAGAAGAACGGTCAAAGTGGTTGAGAAAGAACTGGAAAAAGCTCAAGAGAAGCATGAAGACAAGAGGAGAACCTTGAAAAAGAAGGATAGCGAGGCATCCCAGCAAAGGAGGAGAAATGACGAGCTCCTGAGAGAGAACCGCCACACCAAGGAAAAACTGAAAAAACTGTATCGAACAGGAACACAAGCTTGAGAGGCTAGAAGAAGTAAAAGAGGAGTTCAAGACCCAAAAAAGAGAAGCCACTGCCAAGTGTGAGTCGCTAGAGAAGCAGCTCGAAGAGGCCAAAAGGAAAATTGCAGAAGGCGAGCGTCTGACTTCAGAACTAATTGCGAAAGTCACCACAGCTAGGTCGAACAAGCCAGCCGAAAACAAACAACCCGCACCGGAAGTGGAATTCAAAGGGATCCCCATAGGAGATTCCAATGCCCAAAGAATAACCCCACACTTTGCAATGAGAAACGCCTGGGACATGACAGACGACACCTACGTAATCCGAGATATCAAGAACATAGTGAGCAACCGCACCTATGACGTTGCAGTGTTCTTACTTGGAACAAATGACATAAAAACCGGAAAAGACGGGAAGGAAGAGGCAGAGGACCTAATACAGAGAGTGAAGAACCTGAACATTGCCAGGAACAACTTTATCGTGGAGTTACCCCCCATCAACAGAAGAGGCAAGGAAGCCGAGAGAAGAATATTTAACTCGTCACTCCACAGCCTCAACACAGGAAAGGACTTCTCGATCATCAGGATGGTCAGAGAGATTGAGGAGGTACCAATAGAGACCGCACTCAAGGACGATCTACACCTGACCGAGAACAGGTTGAACCACAAAGGAAGAGTTATACTGGCTGGGGACTTCCATGCAAAGCTGAGGATGGCCCAGCAAGATGACACCCAGGAAATCTCAAGAAATGGCAAGATACTACAAGAGTTCCTCCAGTAATCACATATGGAACAAGTCTATTGCAGGGAAGTGGACGAGAGTGAACTGGCGAAACCCCGAAGAAAAGTCAATAATTGACTACATCATAGTAAATGAAGAAGGAAAGGACGCTATACATGGGATTGAGTATGACGAAGAAGGAAGTAAAAGTCTTAAAAACCCAAGATGTGAAAGTGACCATAACACCATAAAAGCCAACGTGAGGACAGCCCTCAGTGAGGCCGAAAGCAAGACTATACAAAGATGGAAGATCAACAATGAATCAGACTGGAAGCTTTACAACACCAAACTGAGGGAAATTCTGTGCAAAGAAAACAAGAAAACAAGAGCTAAACCTCGCTTGAAAAAGGCATCAAACAAGCCCTGGAGAAGAGCATCGGAATAAAATCCATCACAATCAGTGACAAAAGTGGGCCAAGAGAAACTGATGAAGTCAAGGAAAAGAGGAGAGTGAAGAAAGAAAAACGAAAACAACTACAAGAGGCCAATCCTGAGAACAGAAGAACAGCCCTGGAAGAATACTACAAGGCACAGAGGGAGATTAGAAAAGCAATTGAAGAATCGGAGACAGCCAGAGTGAGGAATTCCCTAAGAGAAATTGCGAAATGCAAAGACTAGAACCACATTTGGAAAATCAGGAAGAAACTGAATATGACACACTGGATGAAGATGGAAGAATTATCACAGAACCTCAGGCTGCAAAAGACCGTATCGCGGACTACTTTGAAGACCTTTACCAGGCAAGGGAAGCAACCCATAAAGGAAAAATATGGACGAGAACCATCTTGGAAGAAAACCAGGCCACAAGAAGAAGACTCAACAATGAAACGTACTTGAGCCCTGTTACGGATAAGGAACTGGAGAAAGCGAAGAAAAAACTAAAAAGCAAGACAAGCTGCGGCCCAGACGACATCCCCAATGAAGCACGCAAGTATGCAGACAGAGAAAACAGTTAGACAATCAGATGGCACTTCAATAATGTGTTGCACAGTCACGTCATCCCAGACGCATGGAAGACTGGAAGAATAATCACCATATACAAGGGGAAAGGAGAAAAGGGAAAGTGCTCCAAGAAAGAGGAATCTCCATCCGCAGTAATGTAGGAAAGCTCTTTGAAAGGATTATAAATGAAAGGGCAAAATGCCAACTGGACATCAGCGACATGCAAGGAGGAGGAAAGAAAGGCTCCAACACAGTTGACCATACACTTGCCCTAAGAGAAGCAATCAGGAAAGGAAAGAACATGCATGTTGTCTTTCTGGATGTCACAAAGGCATACGACAAAGCATGGGCAGAAGGAATCATGCATGTCCTGGATAGGGGAATAAGAAGCAGACTGTGGAACAAGATAAGAGAACTGAATGAGGACCTAAGGGCAATAGTAGAGACCAAGCATGGAAACACACGGGAGATCAAAATGAAGGACAACATAAGACAAGGCGGTGTCCTGTCAGTCATCATGTACGCAGCCCTCATGGACGAGATTGCGAAAGAAATAAAACGAAGAAATCTCGGAATAGAAATGGGAACGGAACAGAAACTGGGATGCCTACTATGGATGGACGATGTGGCACTCGTATCAGATAAAAAGGAAGAAATCCAAGAAATGCTGAACATCACAGAAGAAGTAGGGACCAAATATAGGATCAAGTTTGGCGAGGAAAAAAGCAAAGTGATGAAATTTGGCAGGAAAATGGCAGAAGCCGATTTCCACCTTGGAGACATGAAACTGGGATACTGTGAAAAATACAAATATCTGGGCTCCATCATCACTAGGGTGTCCCAAATATAACCTATAAAAAGGACCTATGAAAAATTTTAAAGCATTTCAACATGATTAACTGGTGCCTCAAGAGCCTTGAAGTTTAGTCATTTTTGCTCGTTTTAGACGATTTTCGCAATACGCGGTTCTCTATAACTTTGTCAATTTGTATCATACAATATTCTAAGTGCCATGGTTGGAAAAGTCTTAAAAAGACCTTCAATTTGCATACCAACATCAATGGTCTACGCTAATTATGTAACTCCTACTAGCTCTTCAACTGACGATGATAAGAACGAAAGTGTTTCAGAGCGATTTAACCCAAAAAAATTTTTTCATTTCACTGCCAGCTGTTTTTATTCTCAATCTGCTAATAACAGAATGACCATATATATAGAACTTTTTAAGTAAGTTTTGTTCATGAAAATATCTGCTTTATTAGCCATGACATTTTTATGATAAATCTCGTCAAAAGAGCTAAAAATATCGGAAGGGCCGGTTAAATATCATTTTAAATCTTCATCAGATGTGATTCAGTATACCATCATTATACCAAGAATTGTTCCATATCAACAGAAAATCAGTTTTTTCTTAAATGTTTGATGACTTATGTGGTCCTTAAACCAATTTTGTAATGATATAATTTTTTTTTAATGATAAAACTTTTTAAAAGGGCTGAAAATTAATGGACTTGTCATTTATTTGTTATATCTTCGCCAGAACCATTCATTTTCTGCCAGTTACTGTGATTCTCAATATACAAATGGCAGGTTGACCATATATATAATTAGTGAAACAAGATTGGCTGATGAAAATTCTGCTTTATGAGCCATGTAATGTTTATGATAAATCTTTTAAAAGCGTTAAAAATATCAGATGGGGCTGTTATATTAATTTTATCTTCATCGGATTCTATTCAGGAAACCAAGAGTGGTACCATATATATGTGTGAACAACAGTTTTGTTATTTTTCATATTTTATCATGTAAGTTGTCCTGAATTCAATTCTGAGATGATATAAATATCTTTTCAGTGATAGATCTAGTCAAAAAAGCTGAAGATATCAGATTGATGTGTATATTTTGTGATATATCTTCATCAGATCAGAATTTATTCAGTATACCACTTGTTGAGAGAAAATAATTATTTCACTGCCAGTTTCTGTGATTATCAGTCTACAAATGGCAGGATGACCATATATAATTATATTATTTGTTTTAAAAACAAGTTCCACTTATACAAAAGAAAAGCGATAACTGTGTGAAAGAGCTGAAATTAATATCAGCTAGATGGGGCTCTTGTATTTCAAGTCATATTTTCTCAGAATTGGCATCAGGAAAACACAATGCCACATGAAAATAACAAAGTTGTCATTCATATATATATATGGTTCCACTCTTGGTACCCTGAATCATTTCTGATGAATGAAGATACAACATGAAATATAACAATTTAATCTGATATATTCAACTCTTTTCAATAGATTTTTCTTTAAAAGCCATGGCTCATAAAGCAGGCATTTCCATGAGCAAAGTTGTTAAAAAAATATATATGTGTCAATCCTGTCATTTGTAGATTGAGAATAACAACAATTAGCAGTGAAATAATTTTTTTTTTTTAGGTTTAAGCGCTCTGAAACATTTTCGTCCATAATAGTGTCCGTTGAAGAGCTGGTAGGAGCTACATAATTGTTGTAGACCATTGATGTTGGTATGCAAATTGGAGGTCTTTTTGAGACTTTTCCTACCATGGCACTTAGAATGTTGTATGATACAAATTGACAAAGTTATAGAGAACCGCATATTGCATAGGTCCTTTATATAGGTTATATTCACAAAATGAGGGGGTGTCCCATCAAAAATGAGGACATTATTTTTTTTTGGGACACCCTAATCATCACTAATAAGATTAACATATCAAGGAAACAAAGAAGAAAGTGGAAGCAGCATTCAACACAGCAATGTCTATAGCTGGGAGCGTGGACGTAAAAAATATCGAAATGGAAGTGATGTTTAAACTCCTGAATACATGCATCATCCGCATCATTACATACGGATGGAAATCAGCTACCCCGAGGAAAAAAGACTCAACCCAGCTGAAGCAGATGATGGATAACCTAATAAAAAGAATCCTCATGCTAACTAGAGGAACACCATGGGAACCCCTATACCTAGAAACAGGGCTCCTTGAAATTGGCCTGACCATCGTCAAGAATAGATTGAACTACATGAACAACATGGAGAGGAGTCAAAGTGAAATACGGAAAATGATCCACGAAGAAGACACAGACCTGGAGTGCTGGTGACACACCCACAGGAAAACGAATGAAGAAATTTTGGGAACAATCACTCACGGAGAGACAAGATGGCTGATAAACAGAAAAGGATAATCAAGGAAAAAATATGCAGCAAAGCACAAACAAAATTCACCTGGAAAATAAGCAGGATCCCACCCCAGGTAGAAGAGCGAAGTACATGGACCAATGCAATCGCATGGAAGTAAGCCAGATTTTCTGAGTGAGAACAAGGATGCTGAAAGTGATATGCAACTACAGGAACATGTACCAAGACACAGTTTTCAGGCTATGCAAGAAGGAAGAAGAAAACCAAGAGCATACCCCAGAAAAATGCAGAGACGAAAAAAGTAAGGAAAACGGAAAAGTAACTACACAGGACATTTTCAATGATGACCCAAGGAGGCTGAAGGAAACAGCCCAAAAAATAATTGACTTATTTGAGCGCAGCTCCCCTACGAGGGTCGAGCAACCCGGCAGACCCGGGCAAGCACACTAACTGAACAGAACTGATGCCCAAGATCAACATGGAAGAGACAGGAAATGTTGCAGAGTACCACATTTTCACTGCTGGTCATAACTTGCAGTGTTTAATTTTTACACATAATATTATGACATGAAGTCATAATTATGCTGGTATACTACCACACAGATTTGATATGACATCCGATGCAGAGTGAGCCAGGATTGGCTGAACAACCTATAACCTCACATGGAACACCTGATTTCCAATGCTGACCTATGGGAATTGCCATATGATGTCACACTTCCATATTACAAGAAAAAAAAACATGTTAGCACGTTAAGCAGCGCAAAATGTCAACATGATATAGGCTTGCCAATTAAAATATAGCAGCAGACCCACAGTGGATCCAGACTGTCACGGCTGAATGCACAAAGCAGACACGTGGCCAACACACTGTGAACATGCTGCATGCAAATTCAGCTGACCTTTGACCCTTTGAAAAAAGCCCATTTGTTTTCTTTATAAATTTGTATTGTACCAGTGGGGCACCAAAAGTTTATCATCGTGATTTAAAATTCAGGAGAGGCTGTATGCTAAGTTTGAATGAGATTGGTAAGCAGGGGCAAAACGGTTATGGTCATAAGTTTTGGCAAAATTTCGTCCGTAAGAGCTAGCACTTCGCGCTGCTAAAATCCCACTTTCTACATACTTTCTGAAGGATAGTAAATAGAAGACCAATTTCAGTCAGCCCAATTGTTTTTACATAACTCCTACATTTCTTGTTGTATTTGTCTTAATACATTATATTAGTAGTAGTAGTAGTAGTAACTTTTATTAGGGATAAGCATTATTACATCACAATGAAATAGATTTATGACAAATTTAACATATCAACAAAATTCAGGAAGTTAATATTTGACAGAAAATCTGTGCATGCATGTTGGACAGTATGAACTGTGATTGAAACTATATTATATGTTTGCAGTACTACATCATCATGGGTCCCAACCGATTTGTTGATCTTGGTCTTGGAACACAGAGAATGAAATGCATTGTTCACAACAACTTCAAGTAAGATTTTAAAAATAAATTTTGAATATAAATATGCAGTTAGTCAATATTAGTCATACAACTAGACGATTTAGCTTTTTCAGTTACATTTTTTTACCTGTGTAACTTATTTTTTATACCAAGTACTTGTTATTTTGTAAAGGTGTATGATCAAGCATCATCAAGCGTATGGGATGTTTATTTCCAAGTACTAGGAACTTCAAACATATATAAAGTAAATGCTCATGAGTTCTATTTTCAATAGCATATCTATGATTTTGCATGATGATAAACCACCGACTGTACGACGTGTCCACGGCGTAGCCAAGGAGGGGATATAGGGGTCAGAAACCCCCCCTTTGCCCAAAACTGAAGTCACATTTACCAGACTTATAAAAGTAAGTCTTCATTAAAAAAGTATGTGAACTTGATGCACTAATACAAAAGTTTGTTTCAGCTTTTCCTCGACGTCAGACCCATATTTACGGGGCAACTAGTGCTGATTTTACAAAGTTTGAAATATTTCTTTGACACGTTCTTTGTAGATTTAACCTATTTTTAACGTACGAGGGGTGTCCCGAGAGTTCTGATCAATTTTTTTGTCAGACCTAACTATTTGAAGCTGCTGTATCAAATTTTTGCTATCCATTTTGAACATATGGTAGATGTTCGAACATTTTAAATTACTTTTCTGTTGCCATGAAAACAAAAGGTCGGTGCACCCAGCTCAGCTGAATTTTTTTAGACCAAATCCAAGTGTCCAGGCTTGTAAATAACCATGGAACTTACTGTAAATTTGCAATGGATGATCATGAAAAATATCATTTGGAAACCTAACAGTATCTCAAAGTTTTTCATTTACATTTAAAGTCACTGTGAATTAGTTTAACCCATGTGCTAAGGCGATCACCTGGTTCCTCCAAACTGGGCTGTTCCTAAATTGTGGAAAATGTATTAATAAACCAACCTATTTGGAAATGTGTTTTATCGAATTCTAAACCACTGGACATAGGACACCAGGAAAACCAGACCTAATAAATGATTATATTTGTTAATTAAATGCGACTAAGCATTTAGATAAAATAATACAATAAAATATATTTAAGTCCCATTTAACAAAGTGTGCACTCACCTATTTGTGCAATGTAACCCAGGAGCAAGAGCTCCTCTCTCCCAGAGAGTTTGTAGCCTGCCTGAGTCACATGACCAAAGTTTGAAACACTTAGCCAAGTGACAGCCAGGTGTCTCTGAGAAAACAAATGTTATTCGGTGCTGCTCCAAGTGGACAACACACCAAGAATAATCAAACCATTACACAAGTTTAACTACAGGTAACATTATTAATTTCTTATAAATGCAGGGGTGGGGAGGCTTGGAGTTTTTTTTAACAAATCATTTCTTGTTCAATTTTTATTGAAATAAATTCATTGTGGGTGCTTCATCCAGACCGTTTATGGAATTCAGTTCCATGCTTCTAAATCATGCAGTAAATGAAACAAATCATGGAAATTCTTGGTCTTTCCAACAGCATGTCTCTATCATGTCTGTATTGAAGCCACGAAGGTCAAGGCCATGGTGACGTCATGACGTCATACCACCCCCCTCCCTCCTGATAAAGGGTTGCTGACGTTTTTCCTTGCTTTTTGTCACAATCTTTTGATGAAAAAGACATGTGATATTGCAGATAGTAGGAATTTAATGATTTTGCACCCAGTGGCGAAGCTAGAAATCCAGGAGTGGGGGGGCCAAGGGAGGGGGTCAGGGTCTGAGCTGGGGGGGCCCACCTTTCGCGGCATTTTTGGGGCAACACAAGCCCTCTTTACAAGTGACATAGGAACATTGACGCTCTTTTCTTCTGGCAAATACTTACTGCATTTATTATTCAATTTAGATATGGTACAAAAACCAACTAAATATTCTTTTTCAGTTACTCTTTAGAGCGAAATGACTTTCCGTAAAACCAGTTGCAGTTGGAAAAAGAGCACAATGTTGTTTTCAGTTTTTCAATTTGTTATGCACACCGAATGAGACAGGGGCTTCAGTTTCATTGTGAAGTGGTAGGGCAAATCGGGCCAAAGCCTTCATGGAAGTGTGTCCCTGGGAACGCTCAAAATTTTTCCTAAAACAATACCCCTTTTCTGGTCAAAGAGTGGTGCTGCAAATACCCCACCAGCCCGGCCCACCTGCAATAATGCCACTGCAATGAGACGACAATTTGTTGCAAAATAGCACTTACTGATTCATAATGCTGATGACCCTCAAGATCATCTTCTTGGGGTTGGGTTGCTCTTACTTTTGAAAGAGCATGGCTCGTATCTGGTTGAATATTCCCTGATATGACAACAATGATCGTGCTTGTGCATAAAGAAGAAAAACCTTAAGGTTGCAAACATTGCCGTAATAGGCGTAGCAGGAAGGTGGGAGGCGGGGCTGCAGCACCCCCAACAATTTAGAAAAATCAATTTTTCATGGGTTTATGGGCAAAAAGACAATTATTTTTACGTTTTTGTGGCAATTTGGTCAGCCCCCTAAAATTTATTGACCTCCTGTGCCTATGATTGCCTGATACAGGTCTAACACGGACTTGAATGGTCTCATGAAATAAGTTTTTTTTTTTTGTAAAAACTGAGCAGTTTGAACTAAAATCATTCTGGATAATCTGTCCTCTCCAGAAATATTCCAAAATGGACACTATTGGTTTGGCTCAACAATGGCAAGGGAAAGATTTCCTCAAATCACAATTTTTTGAATACGTGTGGAACTGCAATAGATACGTAGGCATATCGGAGGGAGGGAGGAGGTTAAAATTAAAATTTGGGAAACACTAAGATTCTAGGCAAAAAGGCAAACAATTTAGGTAGATTACTAAATAAACATATTTAGATATACTAATAGTTTCCACAAGATTTCTTTGAAATTGTATTAAATCTGGATCTTGAAAATTAGGCCAAATGTCACAAGGCTGCACTAAAAAGTTCAGATGTAATAAAAAATTGTCAAATGCCTTAGAACTTTTTAAAGGGCAACTGTCATTCTGGTGAGAATCCGTTATAAGTGAGCGCCGGCTCAGGTCACAAAGACGGACGTGCTCTGCTCAAATAATTTTTCTAATTTCTCAAATCTGAAATGGGGGGCCAGTGGGGGCTACTAATCCATTTGGGGGGCCTTGGCCCCCATGGCCCCCCCTAGCTCCACCACTGTTTGCACCAGACTTTTTGACATATATAGGGTCAAGCCTTTTGGAAAATGCAGCTTAGTGATTCAGGCAGATCAAGACTTTTGGAACGGCCACAGAACTATTCAGCAAGCCTTTTGGCCCTAAGTAAGCCTTTGGGAAAAGGATGCCCGATAACTTGCTTGGGCAAGCAAGCCTTTCGACCCAGAGCAAGCCTTTTGGAATCAGTGAAAAGGATGCCCGATCACTTGATTGGGCAGGCAAGCCTTTTGGCTAATGCCCATATGGTCGACAAAGACCGCCCGATCAAGTGATCGGGCAGATCAAGCCTACTGGGTGTAACACCAGTTTCAGAATTTGTCCTGGGTCGAAAAAAAAAGTTTCACAATTGATCCTGTGGTGGAAAGGTTGCGGTCCCTACTTAATTGTGTCCCTATATATGGATGGAACTATTGTTGACTAAATCAGTTTTTGTTTGGATCTAGTTGAAGAGCAAATCTACTTTCTGTTGTCATTTCACTCTGAACTACCGGATTCATATATTCTGCAGAATTGCTACAGGAGCAGAGTCACTGTCATCTAGCGTGCATCATCAGGATTGAACCTTAGCTGGATTGACAGACCTATGAGCTTTTCACTGCGTTGAAAGTAATGGCTGTGTATTTATCTATTTATCACAAGCATTTTATGAGC
Organism: Platynereis dumerilii; assembly: GCA_026936325.1. Lineage (NCBI taxonomy): Eukaryota > Metazoa > Annelida > Polychaeta > Phyllodocida > Nereididae > Platynereis > Platynereis dumerilii. The sequence goes on from JAPTHN010000136.1 coordinate 623,947, forward strand.
TGAATATGTGAAATAAGAGGCTGATCAAAATCAATATCTTAACCATATGTGTAGGAGGTAGATGCACCCCCCCAAAAAGACTTTTGGAAAATCGATTTTCCATTGAGTTTCAGATAAAAAATCTATTAAATGTACATATATGTGGCAATTTGGACACTTTTTTTTGTTCAACCCCGCCCCCCAAAATTTACTGACCTCGTCCAACTATAATTTCGACCTGAATAATTATTTGATTTTATAATAAAACTTAATGGGAGTGTGGTTCACAGCAATGAACCTCATGAATGTCAGGTCGCGGAAGAATACAACACTCCCATTAAGTTTTATTTATATCCCACAATAAAAATAGACCTCCAGTAAAAAGAATTAATAATTTCAAGAGGCACTATTTTGCATATATAAAACATGGCAATTTTTAAGGATAGCAAACATGCAGACATCTGCATTTTCCTTAATATAGTCATTACAGACGTCTGGATGTCCTCATTTATTGCTCTGTACAGACGTCTGCCTAGGTCAGAATTACTGCCCTTACAGACGTCTGCATTTCACAGATTTAGAAATATACAGACAACTGAGGAGTACTCAACACTCACTACTGTTCGTCTGTTGTGAATTTTACAGACGTCTGCACAGTCAAGATTAAGTACAGCAATGATATTTATTTAAATGACCATACATTTTGCTAGTGTCTGTAAGTTCTGAATTTGTTTGTGATACAGACTGTCTGTAAGTGGCCTTTAGCTTGCTATTCCAGACGTCTGTAAGTAATTATACAGACCGTTTGCATTTGCAATCCAGACCGTCTGTTACAGGCTAATTATTGATAGATACAGACGGCTGCTACAGGCAAAAAATGCAAAATACAGACGTCTGCATGTCTACTAGACCCTTTTTTGGAGCTGTTTTATAGCTCCTATTTTGTTTGAATGGCCGCAAAAAGATCCCTAGCAACCACACCGACCAATCAGAGCATCAAAACATTATGAGGTCATTACTTCACTACCCATTGTTTACATAACGACGTCAGATAATGAGATGCATGTGGTTCACAACGATGAACCACATGGTGTGAATCACATTGTTTTTTGCCAGAACTTCACTGCCTATTGTGGGATATGACTTGTTTTTGTTAATGATAACCCAGTGGACGTCAGTCAATGTAAAGTTGTCTCCTCTTCATTTCAGGCTTGTCGTTGTTGCTGAGAAAGAGACAGTCTACACTAAGTATCCAATTCCATTAATAAATCGTTTGGAAAAACACTTCATGGATATGTCCTCCATGTTGACAGATCTGCAAAAGAAAATTGAGATGATGTTGAAGAATTGGGCTGAACGTCTAGCCAGAGCATCTAACAAATCAAGGTTTGTGACTGATGTTGATCTATCATACAAAATGATTATTGTCTATGGAACCCTTAATGTGTGTAGAAAAGTTCACAATATCATATTAGTGTGGTTTGATATGTCCAATATATGGATTCCGTAGGACTTTTTTGCTAAAATTGATTTATTTGCAGATTTGGGTTCAACTGGCATCCAATAACAACATATTATATCTGAGTAATTAAAAGACTAGGGTTTCAGTCACTGATCATTACATGGGGTGATAAATCCACACATTTCCACACTTTTCCAAGAGTTGTTGGAAACCAGCAGTTACCAGAATATTTCAAATTTTCGTCAACCTTGGTTTTAAAACACTTACTTTGTGTGGAACTGTGGACTTGTTTTGTTGTTCACCAGTGAGAATAGTACCCAAGCTTCAAGCTCACCGAGTGGAACGAGGTGTCTTGTCCCTTATGGCTATCAGGCGAGTGGAATGCTCCAGATGGTTCAATCAAAAAAAGTGATTCTGATATCCCATAATAATAATAATGGATTCTATAGCCCCAGTTCCAAAATGACTTTGCTCACCGACGATTAAACAAAAATAATCTGTAATAGATTCTGAATACATGAATTTTATGATTTTTCTTGAATGCTTCTAATGTTTTTTATATTGTCTAATTTCATTTGGTAAGCCATTCCATAGAGTAGGGCTCGAGATGCTGAATGCTCTGTTTCCCCAATTATTCTTGATGTCAATACTGGGAGGCCTAAGTAGGCTATTCTCAGAGCTTCTCAGTAGGCGAAAGTTAGCTTTGCCACAAAGCAGATCGATCAGATATTGGGGTGCCTGTTTGTTCATGATTTTCCATGTCAAAGTCATGAGTTTGTATTTAATTCTGGCTTGAATGGGAAGCCAATGAAGGTTTTTTCCTTTTATCTGTTACATGATCTCGCCTTTTAAGTTTTTCAATTAGCCTTAAAGTTTTTCGCAACCTGGAGTTTGTTAATAGATTTAGCTTTATTCGGTATTGAAGTCCTTTCCCATAGTCCAGATGAGGAGTGACAAGAGCATTTGTTACGGTTTTTGTATCTTCATAGTTTAAGCAGTCTCGTATCCGGGCTATATTACGTATATTCAGATACGCAGCCTGACACATTTTTGTGATCTGCCTTTCTTGTCAAAAATGGTACCTAGATTCCTTACATAGTCAGCAGAAGCAATTTCAGCATTGTCCACATTCATCGAGTCTACATCCAGGGTCTGCAATTTGTTCTTTGGTCCAACAATAATTAGTTCAGTTTTGTCGCCATTATTGCAGAGCTTGTTTTCGTGTAAGAATGAGCGAATATCATTTATGCAGTTTCCATCCTCAATCTAGCCTCATTTCCAACATCAGCATTTGGTTTGAAGGCTATTATCAGCTGCTCATCATCAGCATATTTCTGGTCATCAATATTGTGCAATTTAGCAACCTCGCTAAGGGGTGGGACATAGCTGTTAAACAGGATAGGTCCAAGTTTAGTGCCTTGTGGGACACCATAATTCAGATCTTTTGACTCAGATTCTGTATCACCGACAATAACTGGCTGTGTTCTGCCTGATAAGTAAACTGCTCTAACTTAAAAACGCACACTTTTAAAAAGGTTAAAAATAGTACTTTCTCTTAAAGTATCAAGACGAAAGTTTGAACACTTCTAGAAGTTGCCATCAGGTAGATTCACGAAAATCTACTAATCTCTAAATACGAGGGGCGTTCTGAAAGTTTGAGGCTTTTTTTCATATGGATACTTATTTTCAATCTAGAACTATGAAATTTTCACAGGATAATATTCAGCATATTTGGAATAGATATCCAAAGTTTTGGACAATTTGAACATTTTTAACTCCTTCTGTTGTTGCCATAGAAACAGAAAGTTCAGCTTCTTGGGGCAGGTAACACTGAAACCAAGAATGGCAAGAAATTGCGACTGTGAGAGACTTTTCTCTGTCACTTGTATCAGTGAGATTGGCAATATTTGACACACGAAATATAGTATTAGCTTCTAAATATGCTTTAAAGCACACCAAATGTGTGTATTCTTACACTGAACCCATGTAGGAAAGCACTCCTGCAAACCAGATTTGGCAAGGGAAATTCAGGAGGCAAAGGTGTGTTTCCCTGACTACATAAGGACTTGTGAAAGCATGGATTCGCTAGTATGAACGAGAGACCAAAGGGAAAGCATTATCCATCCTAGCTATTCCTGTGACATTTTGCTTTACATAAGTCCTGGTTTTCCCTTACTTTAGTCCATGGGGGCTATAGTTTCAGGCTCTGGATGACCGAAATTCTTTCACAGAACTTTGTTTGGAGGACTTCAAGGAACATTTACTTCAATGGGTCAGGTGTATGAATCAATGCTTTTAGTGAGCTTGGAAGTATTTTCTAAAGCTAATATTATATTTCTTGTGTCAAATATTGCCAATCTCACTAATGCAAGTGATAGAGCGAGGTCTCTCACAGCCAAAATGCATTGGCTTTAGTGGTTTCAGTATTATCTGCCCCAAGAAGCTGAACTTTCAGTTGACATGGCAACCACAGAATGACTTAGAAATGTCCAAATAGTCCAAAATTTTGGAACTCCATTCCCAATATGCTGAATTTTATCCTGTGAAAAAGTCATAGTTCTAGATTGAAAATTAGAGTCCATTTAAAAAAAAGCTTCAAACTTTCTGAACGCCCCTCGTACAGTAATAATAATAATAATAATAATAACTTAATATAGCGCTATTTCCCGTAAACTGCTCATTAGCGTGTCTCAGGTGAAATTAATCATTGATTTTTATTTTAACAAGTGGGTTTTTAGGTTCATTTTGAAGCTTTCCAGTGTTTTTATTGTTCTATATTTTTCGGGCAAGGTGTTCCAGAGCTTTGGGGCTACATGTGAGAAAGCTCGGTCTTCAAACTTATTTTTATTGCATGATGCAGGCTCTGCTAACAGGTGTTTGTAGTTGCTTCTCAGATTACGGTTTTGTTCAGGCTTGGCTTGAATAAGTTCCTGAATATATGATGGTGCTTGAGAATTCACAGCCTTCCATGTGATTATCATCAGTTTGAACTGGATTCTTGCTGGAATTGGTAGCCAATGAAGCTGCTTTCTGCTATGACTTACACTGTCATGTTTTTTCAATCTCTCTATCAATCGAACAGCTGAGTTCTGGGCAACTTGAAGCTTACTTAACATGCTGTTGTTTATGCCATACAAGAGACCATTGCCATAGTCCAGGTGAGGGGTGACAAGGGCATTCACAGCAGTTTTAACAGTTTTTTTTGTCTAGGTTCTTTCGAATTTTTGATATGTTTCTCAGATTTAGGAAGGCATTGCGGCACATTATTGATTTGTCTTTCCATGGTCATGTTTTTGTCAAAGAGCACACCTAAGTTTTGCACATGATCTGCAGTTTTAATTTCAACATTGTCAACATTGATCGAAGAAACTTGCAGTTTCCTTAACTGATTTGGAGCACCAATCAGAAGAAGCTCAGTTTTATCACCATTGTTGCATAGCTTGTTATCATGCAGGAAGTCCCTGATTTCTGCAATACATTTTTCGATTTTCTGTACAGCTTGCTCTTGATTCAAAAAGGTTGGTTTGAATGAAAGAATAAGCTGTTCATCATCAGCATACTTTTGATCATTCACTTGATTTCTTTGCGCAACCTCACTTACTGGAGCAATATAGGAGTTAAACAAGATGGGACCAAGTTTGGAACCTTGTGGTACTCCAAACTTTAGTGGAAGTTTGCTTGACGTTGTGTCATGTAACATAACTGACTGTGATCTATTGGAAATATATGATTTAAACCATTTCAGGGCAGAGCTTTGCACATCATATCGATTTTTAGAGATGCTTGCTTGCTTGCAAGCGGCATCTCTATTGTGGGAGGATGGCTCTCAAATTTATGACAACTGCCTTGGTCATGCTGTTCCATCTCTGTCATTAAAACTTTGCATACAGTCTCAATTGAATTTTATCTTGCGTTGATAAACTTTTGGAGTCTTTCTTAGATGAAGAAATTAATAAAGAAAACAAACAGGCTGAGTTTCTGCAGGTCAAAGGTCAATCACCAAAAGTAGGTCACAGGCCAGATACCCTCCAGCAGGTCTCACATGCCAGATAACCTCTGCAGGTCTCACATGCTAGATACCCTTGTGCAGGTTACAGGCAAAGGGTAGATACTATCATGGGCAGTCTATCTACAAGCATCTCTTAAAGTGCTTGCACGTTATTTTTCAACCTGTCAAGCAAAATGTCGTGATCAATAGTATCAAATGCAGCAGACAAGTCTAACAGAACCAGCATTGTTACCTCTCCATTGCTTATATTAAGCATTATGTCATTGTGGATTCTTGTTAAAAGGGTTTCTGTACTATGAAACTGCTTGTATGCCGACTGCTTATCATCATCAAGTTTGTTTCGAGTGAGGTGATCAACATATTGCTTGATGATGGCACTTTCAATAAGTTTACCAAGAAAAGAGAGGTTAGAGACAGGACGATAGTTCTTTTTTGTCAGTTCAAGGTCCGCCTTCTTCAACAGAGGTTTTACAAGTGCATGCTTTAAATCATGAGGCATTTCTCCAAGAGTGAGTGACAGATTGACAATCTTTGTTATAATAGGAAGGAATGCATTAATGCATTCAAGCAGTAGCCATGTGGGCATGGGATCAAGTTGACAGTGTTTTACTGGCGTATCAGAGACAAGTGTCTTCACTTCCATTTGTGATAGAGCCTTGAATTGATATAGCTTGGGCCTAGAATTCACTTTGGCATCAGTTGTCTTCTTTGGATAGGAGTCCAGTATTGATCTGATTGTTTTGATCTTTTTGTCAAAGTAACAGTTACTGTTGAAGTCATTTGCCAGGTCTTTCTCATTGGTGTGAATTGGTAGAGGCAATTCCTGTTTTCTGTTAAGGCTAGAATTGAGAAGTTTGAACATCACTTTCGAATTTCCCTTTGTGGCTTTTATCTTGGACTTAAGGTCATCAGACTTAAGTTTATGTAGCATTTCATTGAATTCATTCTGTTTTTCTTTGAAATGATCCCAGTCTTTTTGAAGTCCAGTTCGCCTCCATAATCTTTTGCCTTTCTCTTAGCTGTTTTGAGGGGCTTTATGTCTTTATTTGTAAAAGGATTGGGTTTGCGTAAAGTCACCAGTTTCTTTTTCAAAGGGGCATGTTTGTCAAAAATGTCTTGAGTCGAGTTGTAAAGAGCCACAAGGTTCCTCAAGTAGACTGATCGATCGCCATGTTGTACTTTTTGTGAAAGATGTTAATCTATGTCCTTTTTGAATTCTGACAGATTTATACTCCGAGTCTTGTGGAAGGAAATTTCCTTTTGAGGATTTTTTTCCTTTTTTAACTTCAATATCGAAAAGCACACAATTGTGGTCTGAGAGCAGATCACTGACCACACATCCTGTCAGAGATGTGGTTTAGTTTGTTATAACGAGATCAAGTATGTTTCCATCCTTGTGTGTTGGCGATGATACATGTTGTACCATGTCAAAAATTTCAAGAATGTTGTTGAATTTAATAACTTTGGCATCATTAGGTTTATTTAAGTGGAAGTTGAAATCCCCAGTAATAACATGCATAGCAGTTTCACAGTTGTATGAGTGATAGTGTTAGAGAAAATTTGTAAATTCGGTGAAACATTCAGATAGGCTGTATTTATTCTTGTTGGAGGGTTCAGGCCTGTACAAAAGAACAATAGTGATTTTTCCACCATTTATTTGCAACTCTACTTCCATGTGTTCAAAAGTCTTTGTAATCATGCTTTCCTTTTCGGTTGCTTTTATGCCTGTATTCACAATGCAACCTTCACCGCCTCCGGGTCTATACGTGCGAGGTGTGCTTAAATAGAAACATTCTCCGTTTCTTTCCAATTCCCCAATTTCCACTTGGTCATTGGCTTTTAGCCAGGTTTCAGTGAACAGAAATATGTCCAAATCAAATTCATCTCTGAAATCCTTCACACACTCAGTTTTTTGCCTCAAACTCTGAGCATTCCATACGCAAGCTTTGAGTGAATGGATAGTTGTGTTTTTAGAGATCTTCTTACAGAAGACGAATCTCAAGTGCTTACAAATGCCTTACATTCAGCTGTTTTCAGAGCATCAATGATGTCATTGGAGGTGTTGCGGCTATCTCCAACATTGAAATATGCAGTGTTTTTCATTGACTCATAGAGCACTCAGTGATGTGTATAAAAACCCCGTGACGTGTATCACTGCTATGCTAAAAGATAGAGCAGATGGGATGTGAGTCAGAAGCAGTACAGTAGATGTGTCATAATTCTGAGACATTGCTCTGTTGAGATATTGTGCGCAATAAAAGCTTGTCCACAAGAACTTGGGGACTGGTTCAGATTTCACTTGTGTTTTTGATATATTTTGCGGATTGAGAAAAGTCTGTTTTCTTTGGGTAGTGTTGGGGCCTGGGGGTTGGAAGTGTGTTTTTGTTTTTTTGGGGGGGGGGATTTGTTTTGCAGGGGGGTGTGTCTTTGCGGGGGGGGGACTGGCTGTGGAAATTGTGCATTTTTTTTGGGGAGGGGGGGAGGGAATTGCATGGGGTCGGGAATGAAACTAAAAATTATTTGCAAGGTTGTATATAGGCCTATTGTGATTAAATTAGGCATTTTTGTTGAAGATCTAGGATCTCAAATTGCTACTTCTTACAACAATTCTCATTTCTACATGTGTGATTCCATTATGGCATCATGTCAATTTCAAAAGTATCTATATATAATATGATCCTCTTTCTCTTAGTAGTTTTGTAAACTGTCCAATTCATCTTGCTGATGTTTCTTTTTTGTGAAACCAGAAACAATCATTAATTATAATCCTACTAGATTTACTGATTATTACAGTTTGGTAAAACTGTGAAATGTTTGGATTTTGTTTGCTCCCATGCCCTGACATTCATTGAGAACCTTGTGAGGTCATTGTGAGACTAATTACTCATAAGCTTTTGCATGGTATGTATAGGCTATGAGTCAGTCACACGTTTATGAGTAATAAAAAGCATTGGCATTTAGCATGCCAAGTATAGGGACTGACATCTCAGGCAGCATGCAAGATCATTGCTTGTAAGCACTTAAAGTTTGTCTACTGTAACAAAATTAGGTTGCATGCATCGGGCTGAGAATCTTTTATTTGCTAAGTTTGTGGGTACCATTTTATGTTCATTCCTAGTTTCATATTAGCCTGTGCTTACCACATCTGAATAAAGCCTAGTGTATTGAAGCATATTGAAAGAGGTAATCGAGCAACTAGAGCAGTACCTTTTTTATTTATTTGTAAGGCAATAATTTGGCTAGGTCTACAAAGCCTACAAGTGCACAAGTAAGCGCGTAATCTAAGCAGGTTATCGAGACCCACAAGTGCTACAAATAGACAACACGTGTGAGCAATTAATCGAGGCCTACGAGTGTTACAAACAGGCAACACAAGTAAGCGAGTAAACGAGGCAAGTAATGGAGGCCTACAAGTGTTACGAACAGGCAACACAAGTAAGCGAGTAATCTAGGTAGGTATCGAGGCCTACAAGTGTTACGAATGGGCAACACAAGTAAGCGAGTAATGAAGGCAAGTATCGAGGCCTACAAGTGCTACGAACAGGCAACACAATAAACGAGTAATCGAAGCACGTAATCAAGGCCTACAAGTGCTACGAACAGGCAACACAAGTAAGCAAGTAATCGAGGCAAGTAATCAAGGCTTACAAGTGCTACGAATAGGCAACACAAGTGAGCGAGTAATCGAGGCAAGTAAGCGAGGCCTACAAGTGTTACGAATAGGCAACACAAGTAAGCAAGAAATCGACGTAAGTTAGGCCTACAAGTGCTACGAACAGGCAACACAAGTAAGCAAGTAATCGAGGCAAGTAATCGAGGCTACAAGTGTTACGAACAGGCAACACAAGTAAGCAAGTAATCGAGGTGAGTAATCGAGGCCTACAAGTGTTATGAGTGCAACACAAGTAAGCAAGTAATCAAGGCTAGTAATCGAGGCAAGTAATCAAGGCCTACAAGTGCTACGAAAAGGCAACACAAGTAAGCGAGTAATCGAGGCAAGGAATCGAGGCCTACAAGTGCTACGAACAGGCAACACAAGTAAGAAAGTAATCGAGGCAAGTGATCGAGGCCTACAAGTGTTACGAATAGGCAACACAACTAAGTGAGTAATCGAGTCAAATTATTGAGGCCTTAAAGTTGTAGAAATAGGCAACACAATTAAGTAATCAAGGGTATAGGACAATGAATGAATGACATAGTAGTTGTACTTGAAGTGTTAAAATTAAAATTAATTTTTTTATTATTACAATTTGATATTTATTAATGTTATGTACGTGTATTATTATTGGCTGGTAATATTCGGAAACAAATGTTTTGGCACAGTAGAGTCCAATTGCTGTCTGCTGCTGTTGTTTTGGGTTTGCTGTCTGTCTGGCTGTGTTTCCTTCAATCTGCTGGCAGTGATTTTCTGGAATGTGCAATGTCGATTTTATAAGTGGTATAGTCATGTACAGTTCCTTAGGATGGTCTTTGATACTTTGATTAAGTTGATGATATCTGAAACAGAGCTAATGCAAAATCTGAGAAACAGAATGACACAAAACGTTAGGAAAGGTGTTAAATTAAATTGTCATGGTAACTGTCGAAAATGCAAGTCACAAAGTGCACTTCAACACAAAATGCATCAATGGAAATATTGGTTTTGTGGCATACTGGATAGGATTAATCTTATGAAATTTTCACATGACAGGTACAGGACATCCAAAAGCAGCCCCATGGAAGTTTTTGAAAAAAAAGTTAATGATAAAGCAGATTTTGAATTGAAAACACAAAATGTACGACTCAGCATCTGGAAATGAAGCATGTGAACCAAAACTGTTAAATTATGGGGCTTTTTCCTTACCCAGGGTAGAAACCCATACATAGACAATCATTCCATATCAATACTCTCAAAAATCTGAATAAAACATCTTTTTTTGAAGATTTTGACAAAAGTCTCTTGTAGGGGGCGGGTCAGCATTGACACTTAAATTTTATTAATTTCATCCTCTTTTCCCCAACTTATCAAGCAAGTAAAAATGTAAACTTTCCTGGCTTATCAAAAAAAAATTGTGGAAAGAACAGCTTAGTTAAAATTAATGATCATAGGATATTGAAATTTTGTGACTTGCATTTTCGACAGTAGCCATGACGATTTAATTTGACACAAAAGTATTGCACTTGGAGATTTGAAATTTTTGTAAATATACCTGATGGCAACTTCTAGAAGTGTGCAAACTTTCATGTTGATACTTTAAGAGGAAGTACTATTTTTAACCTTTTTGGAAGTGTGCGTTTTTAAGTGTGAGCAGTTTATGATTTAAACCAGTTCAAAAGCATCCCTTTTATTCCGTGCATGTTTTGTAGTATCTTTATTAGAATTTTGTTGTCAATTGTGTCAAAAGGCTGCAGAGAGGTCCAGCAAGACCAACATTGAAACTTCCCCCTTTGTTACCATTTAACATAATGTCATTGTATATCTTCGTGAGTAGTGTCTGAGTGCTATGAAAAGGTTTTTATGCAGATTGCCTTGAATCATGGAGACCATTTTTATCTAGGTAGTCAGTTTATTGTTTAATAACTGCTCCCTCAATAACTTTGCTGAGAAATTTTAGGTTGGAGACTGGTCTATAATTTTTGAGTACTGTATCCAGGTTCGATTTCTTTAGTAAAGGTCTTGTGATGGCATGTTTGATCGATTCTGGCATAGTCCCGCTTTGCAGAGATGTACTTACTATTTGGGCAGTTTTACAGTATTTGCACTCAGCCGATTTTTCATGTTTATGCAATTATTACGAGAAAAGTATGATAGGTATATCGGAATTTCTGGCAGTGGCAATCTTGTCCTACACTGACATATAAATGCACCATATTTTACCCTTCTGCAATGCTTTGTTTTGAAGCTGTAAGGAATTTAGGACAAATTTTGACACATTTTTATGTCTCACAGACTTTTTTGCCAATTTCATGGATGAACAGAAAAAAATATTCAGTCAGTTGTGTTAATGATACCTTTCTTGACCTATGGCTTGGGTGTAAAATACAACTGGTTTCATGTGAGTAAGTTATATACAACATGACTTGGGTCCTAAAATGTAAAAGATGGCAGATGTAAAAAAAAATTATTTTCGATGGACCATCAGTTGCTTTATATGCTGTTACAAATAAGTATCAAAGAATGTGTATACTGTTTGTGTTAATTTTGAAGCTTGAGACATATCTCAAGGTAAAACAGAAACTTTTGTTTCACTAACCATAATTGGTTTTCAGAATGTGAGGCTTGAATGTGATGTCAAAAAAGCATGTCCTCTCCAACCTATTGAAAAACACTAAGTGTTTTGCAGGAAAAACAAGCAATTTGTCCATCTTTTGCTCAATTGTGTGCTTTTTCATGTATTTGACAAGTACAAGTTCAAAAGATATCCAGGCCATGTTCATAATTTTTTTTTAGAAATTAAAATTTATGATGTCAAAAAATGTCCTCTCCAACACATCAGAAATTTTGCTCTGATTCTTGCGTTTTAACACTGGATTCATTTAAGAAACTGTCATGTTTATACAAACAAAGTAAACCTGGATGCCTAAAAAGGGTTTTTATAAGTATTGAAAATGTCAGATATATTATCTATCGTTATGTATTACACTATTTCGAGAAAATCAAAATTGAGAAATAAGTTGATTTATTTGTGTAATATATCAATATAATTGTATTTTTTCGCTATTAACTGAATGAATTCAAAGGATAATAACCAAATATCTTGTAAATGGAGCCATCAAAGATGATTTTTCCAAAGGCGCCTGATGTTTGGTCATTTTTGGCTGTTTTTTGCTCCAAAAACACTATGTTTGACACAGCCGAACACTATGAGTTTCAATCGTACAGCAACAAAACCTGACATGGGGTCAGCAGGATACCTAGGGATTATTATATATCATGGGTCTTTTGAGACTAATACCCTACTCAACAGAAACTTTCAGGGTAATGGCAAGCCAGATTTCTGTCATTTCGAAATAAAAATGGAAAAAAAAATTGTGGCATCTTTAAAGGGGCTATAAGTCCAAAAATTCATACCTGGATATCTTTCCTAAAATGTTCCATTGTGACAATTAAAAGGACCTGAGATCATATTAGTTGATTTTTGGCCAGTTTGCCTCGGTTTTTCAATGTTACAGCTATTTTTTGTAAGAAAACAGCAGAATACCCAGTAAACCACTAATTATGCTATGATTAACTGTACCTTCTTAGTAATAACTTCCAGTAATGCACAAACCCGAGAAACTTCAAGCAGATATTGTCAGGATAAAGTGCACACAATTTTGTGGTATTTCCTGGACCATGGACTTGGTTATGACACCTTAAATCACCAAAAACGTGCTATTTAGAATAACTGGGCCGCAGCCCAGTTATATTTTAAGGCTGATTAATCGCCAATTAACACATTTGTTTGCCTGGATATTGTGGCTTTGTACTCAGGTAGGCATATACTAACAAAAAAATCAATAAAAATACCATGACAGAAACAAAAGTGAATTGAGGGCTTATAGCCCCTTTAATCAAAATTTAAGTTTTGTATGGGTTTTGATGTTCATATGCAACAATGTAGCTTGATTTCTAAGAATAAGAATGTTTGAAAATTGTTTCTGGACGGATATTTTTCCTGATAAACAGCTTTTTCAAGAATCAACCCTTGCCAAGCGGTATTTTGGTGCTAAACCACCAAATCACTGCAGTCCTCTTTGATTATATAAACAGTAATATGTTAATTTTATGATAGAATGATGGAAATTCTCAAATTTCAAACTTTATTTTGACCCCCCATGAGACACCTTGAGGTCAAATACTGATATTGGATCAAGGGTTGAATGTTTGGGTGCCATTCTCGACATTAATTTCCGAATCTCGTTACAGCTCATAACCCTAAATGCTTGAAGTGCTTAGCGTGAGAATACTTCTGAAACTTGGTTTACATTGTCACCCTGTGCAGGCATATCTGCTAAAATGCAGGGCCACGCACTCTGCTCGGGAGGGCCACGGGTCTGCTCAGGATAGCCACAACTCTGCTCAGGCAGTGATGGCATCAGTAGGCAGCGGTGAGAAGAGTTTTCACAAAACATCATCCAAACGAAGGTGAATTAAATTTTTATAATACATCATATTAGCTCCATTGAGTGAGCAACTATTATGACTCTTCATCCAATACATCTGTTTTTGCCAATCTCAAACAATACTCTTGCAATAATAAACACAGTGTCACTGTTGTGACTGACATATATTTTTACTTCATGTTTTTGAACTCCTTTCTGGTTATTCTGAGCAAAACCAATGACACAATCATCATAATGTTTGCCCTAGAGCACATAGACATGCACTAAAGTCAATTGTTACACATTAATTGCTTTATTTTGGTAGATTTTTTACATTTTCTGTAAATTGCTCAACCAGTGTAATGTCGCAGGTGCAGCCAAAGTGGCCACTACAAATGTGCAGTTTTGGTGCAACTCAGTGAAACGTAGTTGTCAAGTAACTTGCTGAATATATTGCCTATTGAAAATGGTATGAATTAAGTGGATGGAGCATCCCCATACTTCATCTCTGTTGTAGGTGACAACAAACCTTAATGTTTTTGTGGTGACCATTCTGCGCATTTACACATGGCCACAGTATTTTGAAAGAAAGTTATGTTTTCTGTCTTAGCAACAAATATTTGATTCCAAAACATGAAACACCACACTACAATGATAGATATAGGCTCCCTGTATACATTTAGTGTACAATTGAAGTATTGATATTTCAAATATCCGCTGAGTACAGCATTTGAAGAAGACACAAACAGACCAAAACATGATGGGAACAAATTGTAACACACATTTCCAGAATTATTGATGAAGTCATGATATTTGGATTGCGTAGGTTGTTTCTCATGGAAGTTGTCTACTCAAAAAGCTCATTTAAAGTGTTTTAGTATCTCTAAAAACCTTGTTTTAGACCAAAATAGACACATACCTCCTCAATCCTGCACAGACCTTCCCTCCAAATTCCCTGAGCAGACCCGTGGCCCTCCTGAGCAGAGTGCGTGGCCCTGCATTTTAGCAGATATGCCTGCACAGGGTGATTTTTGCCAGAATTGATACATGTACATTCACTTTCATTAAGTTTTTGTCTGATTTTAGAAATCTTACTTTCAAAAAAGTCAGAGAATTCTGCAGCCAAAACTACATCTGTTTTATTTGGTTGTAACTTGTAAGAGTAAATCCTGATTTCTGTGTAGGGCAGTGTTCACATTCTTAAAACGCGCTTTTAAGTTTCCCTTATTCTCGTTAATTTTCTTGCTCAGGTCTCTCCTTCTTAAGTTTTTCAAGTGGCGATTAAGCTCATTTCTTTTCACCTTGAAAATTGCCAGTTCAGTATCTCGTCTAGTTTCACGCCACCTTTTCTCAGCTTTTCTTTTGGCTGACTTAAGCGATTTTACATCTTCAGTATTCCAAGGTGTAGGCTTCCTCACTCGTATAACCTTTTCTTTTTCGGGGCCTGTTTATCTAGTACCTCGGTCGAGCCTTCATAGATAGAAATCAAGTTGATTTCTATCTATTAAGGCTCGACCGAGGTACTAGATAAACTGTGCAACCAGATCTGTAAATTCATCAAAGAAATCAGACAGAACATTAGGATTTTTCGCCGAAGGTTCAGGTCGATAAACAAGGAGGACCACCAACCGAGCATTAATTTCTAGTGTTCAAATGTTGAGCTGGGTTTAGTATCAATCTTACTCATTGGAATATTAGATTTATAGAGACAGCCAACACCGCCGCCACTCCTTCCCTGCCTCGATTTCAGCACGAATCGAAAAACACCATTGTTGTCGAGTTCACAACTCAGAATCAGTATCATTCAACCAGCACTCTGTGAAGAGCATTACATCCAGATCATTATCAGCTCTATAATCATTAACCTTTTCTGTCTTATTTCTGAGACACCTAGCATTGCACAGATTCATTTTCTTTAGACCATTATTGACAGAGTTGCGATTCACCAAAGACTTTCCATGAGAAACAGAAACTTTTTGTGGGTTTCGCCACTGAGACCCTGTTTACAGTTTGAGACGCAGATACATCAGAACACAAATTAGATGCTAATACCAATTTAATACTGGCATGGTTACAATGTTTACAAAATATGTGTCTGTTCAAAAATTGGTCGGTAACATTGGTCAGGTAGGGTCTCTGTGGCCCAAAACGTCACTTCGCCCTGTTAACTTAAATCACATCTACTGAGAATGGTTTAAATGAATTTTATCACCTTAATGTTCAGGATGTTGCAAAGATTGTCAATGGTATGACTGAAAAATCGTGTTCATTGGACCCCATACCCACGAGTATTCTAAAGGATAATTTGCAGGTGTGGGCACCGGTGCTTACTGCTGTTGTTAACCATACTTTTGATAATGGTATTTTCCCAGCTGATTGTTAAACAGCAATTGTTCGACCACTAATAAAAAAACATGATCTAGACCGAAATGTATTGAAAAATTATAGACCGGTATCAAAAATGTGCCTTTAAGAAGCTTAACGAATATCTTAGCTCAAATTCATTGTATGGCAAGTTTCAATCGGCTTATTGTGAAAATCAAGGAACAGAAACGGCACTGTAAGGTCTATAATGATATTTTGTTAGCTTTAGACAGTAAAAAAGATGTCAACCCTGTTATGTTGGATTTGTCGGCGGCGTTCCATGCCATTCTGCTCAGACGACTACAGACCAGATTCAAAATTGGCGGTACAGCTTTAAGTTGGCTTAAATCATTTCTCTGTGGCAGAACCCAGCAAATAACCATTGGTCGATGGTGTCGGACTCAAGGACTTCAGAATATGGCGTGCCACAGGGCTCGGTCCTTGAACCTATTTTGTTTTCGCTCTACGTTACACCTCTGGAAGATATCATTGTCAGACATGAATGTCAAACAGTAATATTCGCTGGTGACACGCAGATATATGTAACATGTAGTAATGAGAGTAACATTACAACTGTGTCGATGAGATTCGATCATGGATGAGCAATAACATTCTTGCTCTAAACGACACCAAAACAGAAGTTGCAAATTTTAGATCAAAATATGTTAAATCCCACAGTGATCAAACTGAAATTAACATCAGGATTGGCGAAACATGTGTGGGGCCGAGCTCTGTGGTGCGAAATTTGGGTGTCCTGTTTGACAGTCACGGAACATTGTCTGACCATATTAATAATGTTTGCAGAAATTCTTCTTATTCTTTGTGGCTAATAGGTAGAATTAGGCATTTATTAGAAAGAAACTGAACAGAAAAGCTAGTTCATGCATTTGTTACCTGCTGGTTGGATTTCTGTAATAGTTTTGTATTGGGTGCCCAGGATTACCAGCTTAAAAAATTACAAGCGATCCAGAACTCTACTGCTCGCGTCGTAGAAGGTTTGAAAAAGAACGACAGAGATAATATTACAGCAGTGCTTAAGAATTTACATTGGCTCCCAATTAGGTTAAGAGTAGTATTTATGGTTCTTTGCATTATCTTCAAGTGCATCTACTTTAGTACGGCACCAGTGTATTTAAGGCAGTTTATCATTGTTAATGAGAGGGGATACATGAGTCTTCGAAGTGACTCGGCAGTGACTTTGAGGAGACCAACTCCTGCTGGAACAAACACTTATGGTAATCGTGCCTTCTCGATTGAAGGACCGTCACTGTGGAATGGACTACCTGTGAACATCAGAACAATAACATTATACAGCCAATTTAAATCAAAACTTAAAACACATTTATTTGCTTCATATTTTGGTTAAATTTATATTTAGTTTGATTTTAAACTTAAATTGTTTTTACTTGATATGTAGTGTTTTTAATTTTCTACCGGTTTGTACAGTGTGTTGAGATCATACGATGTAATGCACTTTAAATCAATAAATATTATTATATTATCATTATTATCTTTAACTGAATCAATTGCACGTTTGACGTCAGTCGCTTGTCCTTTAATCAGCACCGCAGTGAAAGACTCCGGGTCGCCCTCCCTGGTTTCATTCGATCTTTCGTTCCACTTGCCGAACGACATATTGACGTTGCATTCTGATGTAATGTTTCTAATTGTGGAACCTCCTCTGCCAATTATTCGGCCCACCAAATCTGGATTAATTACGAGAATATGAGTGACGCTGAAATCAAGCTGCTTGCTATCTGTCGGGTTAATCTTCTTGATCGTCTTCGGTACTTCAATTCCCCGGAAAGCTGCCTCGTATTGTGACAGACACATAGCACTAGGGGGACAACCATCCAGACCAGCCAGGTCAGTTCTGGATCCAGAAAATCTAATGTCAATAAGGCGGAACTTGTCATTTTCGCTTTCATTTTTAAGAGCGATAAGCTTGCGGTTGTACAGGTCGACATTTACTCTGCAGTTGTTATTGGTTGAACAAGCCGAAAGCTTATTTGTAATAGCAGCTATTTCGTCAGCCCCAGTCAGGATAAATACGACATCTACATCTTTTAATCCATCATTTTCGCTCAATTTCTTAAATACTTTTGACCAGTCAAATCTAGCAATTGATTCCATTTGTAGCAATAGCCTCTTTAATTTTATCGTGAAATACCAGCACCTTTGGTTTAGGCGTAGAAGATTCGTTGTTTTCTTCATGTAGAGAGAATTGGTCTAACAGTTCAAAATACTCACTTTCACGCTACAGTAGAGATGAACGGTCTGTTCGAGATCCTTCTCTACATCTTGTTTCTCCACAGTGCATGAGCGACGCAAATTAGAGAGTCTCTGGTTCTCATGGCGCAAATCATCCAATTCTCTGCGCAAGTTGTTAATCTGCGGAGCATCTTTCGGTGGATCAGCATCTTTCTTGGGGCTGCCTCTGCCGCGCTTAGGCTTCGGAGCATCATCAGCGCTGCCGTAGTCACGATTGTCATCAGCATTCGCATTTACTGTAGCTCTATTGGGCCAGTTGAAAGCCATATCTGAAATGAGTAAGATATTAAAAATCAATAATAGTTGGTCGCAAATGATATATATCGAGTATCAGCGACAGACAATGGATCGTCAGAAAGCAGGCGATGCTACGGTAGAGATAATATAAATCATTATTCACAGTAGAAGACAGAGCAATTGGATTGAGATAAACCAGATTAGGAGAGGTTGTGTAAGCAGGAGATCGAGGCTATGCTAGTAGCTTGGCAATGAATTAAGATTTGAGCAAGTAAGGGAGAATCAAGTGCGAGTGAGTAAAGGAATCGAGGCTCAGATGGTAGCCAAGAATTGAATCGAGAGAAATCAGGTAATGAGTTATCGAGAAGTCGAGGCTTGGCCAGTGGTTAGGCAAATGAATCAACTTTGAGCAAGTATGGGAGTCAAGGCTTTGTCAGAAGCAGACCAGAAAAATTATGAGAAGACAACAGGTAGTGAGACTTAGTCAGGACCAGTGCCTGTCGCACAGCAAGAGAATCGAGTTTGAACAAGTAAAAGGAATTGTTGTAGGAATTAAAGTTGAAACGATAACTCCATGGTTGATGATATAGATGAATTTATTATGAAATGAAGGTATCATAAAAACCCTGCAAATACAAACACAATGTTTTACAAAATGTATAAAGTTATTAATGTGTAAAACATATTTGCAGAACAATTGAATTTGACAATAGTGGAAATGTAAATTGAAATTGTATAACTGTATTGATAAATGCTAGACCATAATGAAGCTTACCCTAATTGGGGTTTTATCCTTCTATAGCCAACATGTGACATAAATGGTGGCCATTGAAAGTCACCTGTTAACCAAACAAAAGTTGGCATAAATGTCTAGCTAAATGTATACTATTATTTAAGTCAATATTAATTATGACTAAAGTCTATTTGTAATTCATGAATACTCTCTAGAAATATTATTTAATATCAAGTAACATTTAATTATTCTAGTCTAATTACTCCAGTCTATTTAATACAAAGTAAATGTGCTTATAAAGAAACTGTGCTAATTTTACTGAGCAGAATAATAAAGAAACATACCTAAAATGAAATGATGTTGAAACCCATGCTAAAGAGCTTAAGAGCTCAGAGCAGTGTTGCTTGTCCAGCAGCTAACATGAGAATGACTCAAACTGAAGGCTTAATTTAACAGCTGAACTTTGATTGGATTGTGGGTAAATTAGAACTTGCAGGTGCTGTCACCTGTTGAAGTTATTAATTTGGTTAGAAATGATCAGCAATGAGAAATGGCAAAAATCTCACTGCCACAGAATCAACACTATACTGGGAGATGATGGATGGATGAATGGGGCTTTGTGTCCTTTATCTATGCACTAGGTAGGCTAATTAGGACTGGAGGAGGACAGTGCAAGGAGGTGAAGGATGATTGAAACAGCCGTACAATATGGGCCCAAAGCAATAGAATCTATCGAAATCAGGTAATTAGTAAGCAAGAAATCGAGGTTATGCAGTAGTACAGCAAGAGAATCGAGTTTGAGTAATGGAATCTGCTAGGAGCAAAGCAATATAATCTAATAGAAACAGGTAATGAGTTCTCGAGTAAACAAGAAATCGAGGCTATGCAGTAGCACAGCAAGGGAATTGAGTTTGAGTAAAGGAATCGAGGCTTTTCTGGGAGCAAAGCAATAGAATCGAGAGAAATCAGGAATAAGTTATCGAGTACGCAAGAAATCGAGGCTATGCAGCAGCACAGCAAGGGAATTGAGTTTGAGTAAAGGAATCGAGGCTTTTCTGGGAGCAAAGCAATAGAATCGAGAGAAATCAGGAATAAGTTATCGAGTACGCAAGAAATCGAGGCTATGCAGCAGCACAGCAAGGGAATTGAGTTTAAGTAAATGAATCGAGGCTTTTCTGGGAGCAAAGCAATAGAATCGAGAGAAATCAGGAATAAGTTATCGAGTAAGCAAGAAATCGAGGCTATGCAGCAGCACAGCAAGGGAATTGAGTTTGAGTAAAGGAATCGAGGCTTTTCTGGGAGCAAAGCAATAGAATCGAGAGAAATCAGGAATAAGTTATCGAGTACGCAAGAAATCGAGGCTATGCAGCAGCACAGCAAGGGAATTGAGTTTGAGTAAAGGAATAAAGGCTTTTCTGGGAGCAAAGCAATAGAATCGAGAGAAATCAGGAATAAGTTATCGAGTACGCAAGAAATCGAGGCTATGCAGCAGCACAGCAAGGGAATTGAGTTTGAGTAAAGGAATCGAGGCTTTTCTGGGAGCAAAGCAATAGAATCGAGAGAAATCAGGAATACATTATCGAGTACGCAAGAAATCGAGGCTATGCAGCAGCACAGCAAGGGAATTGAGTTTGAGTAAAGGAATCGAGGCTTTTCTGGGAGCAAAGCAATAGAATCGAGAGAAATCAGGAATAAGTTCTCGAGTACGCAAGAAATCGAGGCTATGCAGCAGCACAGCAAGGGAATTGAGTTTGAGTAAATGAATCGAGGCTTTTCTGGGAGCAAAGCAATATAATCGAGAGAAATCAGGAATAAGTTATCAATTTAGCAAGAAATCGAGGCTATGCAGCAGCACAGCAAGGGAATTGAGTTTGAGTAAAGGAATCGAGGCTTTTCTGGGAGTAAAGCAATAGAATCGAGAGAAATCAGGAATAAGTTATCGAGTACGCAAGAAATCGAGGCTATGCAGCAGCACAGCAAGGGAATTGAGTTTGAGTAAAGGAATCGAGGCTTTTCTGGGAGCAAAGCAATAGAATCGAGAGAAATCAGGAATAAGTTATCGAGTACGCAAGAAATCGAGGCTATGCAGCAGCACAGCAAGGGAATTGAGTTTGAGTAAAGGAATCGAGGCTTTTCTGGGAGCAAAGCAATAGAATCGAGAGAAATCAGGAATAAGTTATCAAGTAAGCAAGAAATCGAGGCTATGCAGCAGCACAGCAAGGGAATTGAGTTTGAGTAAAGGAATCGAGGCTTTTCTGGGAGCAAAGCAATAGAATCGAGAGAAATCAGGAATAAGTTATCGAGTACGCAAGAAATCGAGGCTATGCAGCAGCACAGCAAGGGAATTGAGTTTGAGTAAAGGAATGGAGGCTTTTCTGGGAGCAAAGCAATAGAATCGAGAGAAATCAGGTAATAAGTTATCGAGTAAGCAAGAAACTAATGATACGTTATCTTAGATGTTTATCAAATTGATATAGGAATAGATAATATATATATCGTCTATTGGATGGCATAAGGAGCCAGACCGATTTTCTGACTTTTCAGGAGAGCAAATTTGGTGAAAAGTGAAGATTGTATGGAATATACCGCATGGATTAAAAAAAAAAAAAAAAACACCAATTGGTTCACAAATGTAGTGGGCACTATTATGTGTGCTTAAACTTAAATTAACATTTTGTATTAACATAGAAATTGTAATATAACCCCAAACAATTTTGTAGAGATCTGTGATTACGAAAAACAAAAGTAGCCACAGTAACTTGGATCACTGAGAACTAGAGGACCAGTTTCACACAGTTCGCTGCATATTACTTTGGATCCTTATGCCATAAGAGAATAATAGAATATGTGATGATTTCTTTTCTGTTACATAGACCTAAATGACTTTGGATCACTTTATCAGAACATAAACATTGAAGTTAAACAGACCTAAATGACTCTGGATCACTTCATCAGAACCTAAACATTGAAGTGTCATGGTACTTTTGGTTGTCTAATAAGGAGGCATCATACCTTGGATCATTTTCTGACATAGATTCATCATGCAAACTCCCTTTTTCAGAATTGAAACGAACCAAAGTAATTAATCTCCTCTCCCACTGCCTCAGAAAAGACAGTGCACTTCATGTTGATTAAATATTTAGTAATAATGACAAGAATTTGGATATCATATCGTCATCTATTGAGCCTGCAACTGCAAGACAGAATATTGATTCCTTGGTCCTTTGTTATTCATAATATATCTAAATGATCTTCCATCTGTCACAAAGAATTTAGAGGCACTAATTTATGCAGATGATACCACTCTATTTGCAACTCTGAACAAAGACAACTTTAATGTTATGGAAAATGAAATTATTAATGAATTAGAATCTATTACTACTTGGCTGAAGTTAAATAAATTGTTTCTGAATATTGAAAAATCAAAGGCCATGCTGTTCCATACTTCAAATAGACAAGTAGAAATACCAAATATTTACATTGATGACATCAAAATTGACTTTTCCGATGAATTTAACTTTCTGGGGCTTGTTCTAGATAAACACTTGAAATGGAAACCTCATATAAATTATATATCCAAGAAGATAAGTAAAACCATAGGTATTATGACTAAACTAAAGAAATATTTGCCAGTTGGTGCACTCCTAAATATATACAATGCAGTGATTTTACCCCACTTACATTACTGTTCCTCAATTTGGGGCTGGCAATCCCATAATTTGTTTAAACTTCAAAAAAAAGCATTACGTGTGATAACCAACAGCAAGTATAATGCTCATACTAGTAATTTGTTTAAACAGTTAGATACTCTCAAAATACAAGATATATGTGCACTGCATGACTACAAATTCTGTTATAAATTGATAAATGGTTTGACTCCCATCTTTTTCCTACACCAGCTAGATCCTTTCGCAGTTACAATTCATAACTACAACACCAGACATGCAACTGACCTGCGTCTGCCTGCCGTGAGACATGAATTCGCTAGAAATGGCATCAGGTACAGGTTTCCTAAATTTTACAACAATATGCCTGATTTATTTAAACAAAAAATTTTTACACATAGTTTTTTGGGTTATAAGTTATATATAAAGAAAACAATTATAGAAAGTTATACTAGCATATGTACCAATCCTCATTGTTATGTGTGTAGATAATTGCATTAAGAGTTTCTCCAAATTTTAGATGGTCACCTCCTCAGGTCTGTCAACGACAGGTTTTCTGTTTCTTTCTAAATTTTTCTTTCAAAAACATTTTTAAAGCTTCCAGCCACTGTACCTAATGATGCATGAACAAATAATAACAGGGACTCCTCGACAGCGGCACAACATTGCCTTAAAGGAGTTCCTGTAGCTTATATATTTATGTTCAATGCAATATAGGCCTAATATTGAATTATAATTACAGTTTATAAAATTGTACATATATGAGCTACAAATAAATAATCTGAATCTGAATCTGAATCTGATAGGTCATCTAAGGAGGCAACCATTTAATAATCGGGCTTGGATTTTCCTCGGCGGGAAATTTTTATTTCACGATGACGGCGGCAGTAGCTAATTATTACAAGCATGACAAATCCACAAATTTTCATTTCAAAAAAGCATCACCTTCTTAAGAAAAACACTGGCAGCAATTATTTATTTCAAGACTGCCCAAAAATAATTTATTAATTTCATCAAAATTGAGCAAGAAATTATTTATTTAAAAAAACTCCAAGCCCCCCTCGAGATTGAATGGTGGTCCCATAATGGCTTGTCCGTCATATCCGTGATTATTTTAACCCGAGACTCTTCATATTTTAACCCTACTAAATGGATACTTCAAGTGCTTCTAACAAGTTGCCATGTAAGACATTGTAAGTACTAGCACCTTCAGTGGCTGGGATATGATATGCAGGTTCAATTTTTATTTTTCGATGGTTAATAAAATTACCTTGTTAATTTTGTTATTATTACCCCCCACCCAATTATTAAATGGTCCCCCGCTAAATAGAAGGGCATTGCTTTCACTATGTATGGAGTCACTTTCGGCCTTGCTCACTGCATAACCCTTTCTAAATTCAACATAAAGAATAGATTAAATGGCCTGTCAAGTTTAGGGTGGCTCTATGTCCCCTGCAAATCTTATTTTAATATTTTTTGTTGTTTTTTTAACAATTACCATTATTTCAAATTGATTTTTTTTTACAATTAAAAAAGAATTTCATTATGTGAGTCACATATTTAGTTATCCTCAAGCAGACTAAGACAAAGAACTAGAGCAGCTGTGCAACATCAAAAATAAAATAGAATGGAAATAAAAAACTGTTTATAAGAACTTTACACAAAACTAGAAATGTCCATTGGGCAAATGCACTGTTACATGGGCATATTAATAGGTCTATGGATATCTCTGCATGAGCATGCAATTAGGGAACTGTGTCAAAATTCAGGAAAAAAATATTTTGAGAAAAAAATTGGCCAGTAAAATATCTATTAAAATATGTCTTTTGTTTAAAAAATGAGAAAAAAAATGTGGAAAAAAATTTGGGTGGAAAAAATTAGGATGGAAAAATTTTTGGGAAATAGGCCTACAAGTGTAAAAAAAAATTCCAAAAAAAACAATTTTTTTTATTTTTGGAAAAAAAAATTGAGAAATCAGTTTTTTTTGGAAAAAAAGTACCCTTGGCCCCTAAGTATAACAATGTCCGATCACTGACAATATTTGAAACAGGCCTACCTTTAAACAAAAAAAAATATATAGGGTATATTGAAATATTGAAATACACAAAATATTTTAATGAATGCAGATTGTTGCTTTGAAATGCAAATTAATTCATTTTAAAAAATATATGAAGATATTTTATCTGTAAACTTTTGATGAATATGTTGGCCAGCAATACTGTAGGTACATCAATGAGACACTATGAGGTTTCACTATAGCAAACCATGATATGAGGGCATGTCTGAATTATGGAAATCCTTAAATTCTATTGACCAATGTGTCAGAACTCCACATCATCAAGAGTAAAAAATCTCAATGAATTCTGCACTTTGGCTCCTTTTAACACTAAAATGCAGGATAACATGGCTCCTTGTTATGTCACACAATGATCCAAAATACTACAGATCACTTTAAGTTTTAAAAATGCAGTCTAAGTAACAATTCTACAAAGAGCCTCATTACTTTGGATCGTTCTGTGACCACAAGCAGATCAATAAACATGTGCCTTATGTATTACAGACAGAGCCATGTTACAATGGAACTTTATAACATGACCATGAAAGGCATCAGCAGTTACTAACACCTAGGTACGGGGAATTAGTGGATGGGTGTCACCTAAGTGTAGCGCTAAAGGCGAAATTTAAAAAATCAATTACGATGTCTTTGGCTAAAAATAGGAGTCTTCATAAAGCCTAATTTGTTTTTGGTCTTTAATACAAAGGACCCTTGTAAATAGTGTTTTTGTCTTGAGTTTTCAAAACTGTTGTTTGTTTTATTGTACCTTGACGCACTATTTTATCGTTAGATTAATTGTCTACATATTCTGCATTGATTGACTTTATAATTATAAATACATGAGTGTATGTTATTCATGTATTAAGTTCTCTGTTATACGATATTTGTTAGCATAGGGTTGCGGTCAGTTCAGACTCGCCCGTTTAAGTTGGCAAAATCCATATCAGCATACTGTATACATGAAGTAGTTTTTTCCTAAAAAAAAAAAAATTGTTTTGTGACTAGCCGTCTAGACTCTTGTGCACAGGTGCTATCCAGCGAAGAAAAAAAGAAAAGAAAAGAAAAAATTGAAAAAAGTGCTTCCCTTTATTTATTTATTTTATTAATCTTATTATATATTATTTATTTTTCTTGGTATTGCACACTGGGTGTTAACACATTTATTTGGATAATGTATTGACAGTACATGGAATAGCACACATATTTGTTACTAATTAATTATTATTAATTTACGGATCATCAATGTGACATATTCGTATCACTCTACCTATCCGGCAGTGTAGGCTTCAATTACATCGAAAGAGGTCGCAACCTTGCATGGTTTATGACCTAACAAGTCTACAAGTCTTCAAGTCTACAAGTGCGTAACGCTGGCTCCCGAATTGCTTGTGGTAATGATGCATTTTACCCGCTCATAACATTTTCTGAGGCCTAAATTATGTACCAGTCTATGTAACTATCTATCCGGGAGAGTATCTAAAACTGGTCTGAGGGATATAACATGGGGTGAATATGGGGCGATTTGTGGCTTTTCCTATCTTTCCCATGTTAATTTTTCGCTTGAGGGTGGGGCATGGCCAATGCCCCCTAAATATGTCACTGTATCTATCTATCTATCTATCTATCTGTCTATCTCGCTTGCTATCTATCTTGCTATCATTCTAGACCACGGGCGCTGGGCATGTAATTGCGAAAAAAGTGTAACGATCTTAATTGGTTTTTATGTTGTAGCATACATCAGCACATCTGAAAACGGTATCAAGTCAACTAGTAACCATGCCAACTGGTAACCAAACCAACTGGTAACCAACCAACTAGTAACCAACCAACTGGTAACCAAAAACCCTACCAACTGGTAACCATCCATTTCTTGTGGGTTACCAAGTCGTAACCATGGATTTCAATTAATTTCATGGCCATACCAACTAGTAACCACCAAATTCTTGCAAACTACCAAGTAGTAACCAAAACTAAATAAGATTTAAAATCAAGAAATCTCTGTAAATTTAATGATTAAATAATAACATGTGCATGTTCTAAGATAAACTATCAAAATAAAACTTACATAAATCTAAATATTTATAATTACAATGATAAAACAAAAATATTGGAAATTATAAGTTGGTTACTAGTTGGTTCACTCTGAATTTCCCTGGTTACCAGTTGGCAACAGCCATTGATTACGAGTTGGTAAACAATTTTCTTTTTTTGGTTACTACTTGGCGATGGCCTGTTCATTACTGAGTGTCATGGTTACTACTTGGTCAGTAAAAATCAAAAGTGGTTACGAGTTGGTTTGGTTACCACTTGGCATGGTTACTAGTTGACCTGTATTCCTGAAAACCAATGTCTTAAGTGTTCCGTGGGGGGACTTTGGCCTACAGCCCAAGAAAAAACCCAAAAACTTTAACTGTGTTTTTTTTTGGAAAATCCCTAAAATACATTATTGATGATTATGAAGTTATTTTTGAAGCTATATCTTCGATATACTACGGGTCCAGTTGCTAGGGTATTGCAAGGGAATTCCCATTTACTGACATTTCAATTTCGAAAGCAGCAATTTGATTGGCTGATAAATAAAACCCCCAGTCTGGAACCAGACTGCTTCTTTCTCCATTCCCTAAATGGATCCAAGCATTTATGTTTCTGTATGCTCCCTGGAATCATCATTATGCGAACGTAGTGAGCAGTCTAGAAGAATTCAGAATGAATTGGAATCATACGGAGGGCCCGGGGGGGGGAGATAGAAGGTGATTGTAAAGAATGACATAATTTTTGCACACTCAGTACTTCCCTGCCTTCAAAATGCATAGTTTTTGCAGGAACAGTCCTCACCAAGGTATAAAAGTTGGGATTATTTGCCTGGGCATAACAATGATAGTTAAATATTTGAATCATTGCAGATTATAGATGGCGCTAATTTTGGCATGCTTGACAGGTGTACCTCAGCATTGCCTTTTCAAGCCCTTCCCACTATTTATGTGAAAGAAATATAAATACTGGGCCTATATAAAATTGTACATTTCATGGCAATACACCATTTCCATGAGCTACTTCAGCTGTAAAACATCATAGGACTTCTCTGATGTGGAATGAAAATTTGAAATTGCCACACCATAGTCAAAAAGAATGACTTGTAGAATCTATGTATTGTGCCAAGGCACTGTTATTCAATTCAATGTTCATATTTGATGTTTGAGTTATTTCGTCAAGGTTGGATGGTGGTGCTTTAATTTTCACCAATTGCTTGCCGAGATCTGAAATCAGACTGTCCCTTCAAGGATTCCCTTGAACATTTTGGATAGAAGGGACAGGTACAGTCTGTAAAACCCCTGAATCCAACAATTCATAATTTTCCAAAGTAATAATTTTTAGTGGAATTTTTCGTTTTGAGTGACAATCCTTCTTCCCTGAAAATTTGGTTAACGTACGTGTACCGTAACTCCACTAATATTGAAATTATTATTAATATAACTATATTATTGGTAATAATTATTACCCATGTGGGCAAGCACTCCTGCATGCAAGGTTTGGCAAGAAAGATTCAGGCGACAGGATGTGGGTCCTTAACTACGTCAGGACTTACGACAAATCATGGATTCTCTGGTATGAACAAGAGACCTAAAGGCACAGTATTATCTGTCCAAGTTATTCCTGTGACTCTGTGACTCATTACATAAGTCCTGGTTTTCCCTCACTTTAGTCAATGGCGGCTATAGTTTCATGTACCTGAGGAGAAAAGGCTTTGGATGACCGAAATGCTTTCACAAAACTTTGTCTGGAGGGCTTCAAGGAACAGTTCCTTCAATGGGTCAGGTGTATGATTAAAGCTTTTGGTGTACCTGGGAGTATTTTTAAAAGCTAATATCATATTTCTTGAGTAAATTATTGTCAATCTCACTAATACACATGATAGAGGAGGTCTCTCTCAGCCACAATTCATTGGCTTTCTTGACCTCAATATTACCTGCGCCGCCTAGCCAACTTTCTGTTTCCATGGCAACTGCAGAATGACTGAAAAATGTCCGAATTGTGCAAAATTTTGGATTCCATCGCAAAACTACTGAATTTTATCCTGTAAAAAATCCATAGTTCTACATTGAATAGAAGTGTCCATATTAAAAAAAGCTATGAATGTTCTGAACGCCCCTCATATGACCCTCCTTATTTAAAAGTACTTAAAATCAAATAACCCCCCTTCAATAAAGAAAAAAGTGCAACCTTGTTGTTTGGGAGTGTAGGCCTATATACTATACCTAAAACTTAGAATATACTGTCATTTTGAGGACTGCAAGTTGAATTTTACAGAGAGCCTTTCATTAGTTTAGGCCTATGTATCTATTTGTTGAAACTCCCAATAGAGGGAAAAGAATAAAATATTGAGCTAATAAAATTACATGTGAAAGCAAATGTGTCTAAAATCTATATAATAAAACAAATATATAAGTGTAAATTAAATAAATATGTATGCATCCACGGATCTAATGATAGCTTACATTTTTAAGTACTTTTAAAAGGTAATGAATCTCCTATTATTTACAAATTGCAGTTGAGGTGTGATTGGCTTAATTGTATTTCGATCAGGTGTCAGATAAAACAAACGTGTGAAAAGTTCACACAAATGAATCCAACCAAACAAAGCAGCCATTGAACCAAGTGAGTGGTTGCAATGAAAAGATTGTTGATTTTCTTTTTCTGTTTGGCCAAACGGTGATCCTTTGGCGTCTGCGGTCGTCATGGGACAAGTTTCTCTTCTGTGATAGGTTTGTTGAATATTGATGAGGTTGTATCTTCCCGCTACTTGTCGTATCCTCCTGCATTTTGTCCATATCATCCCCCATATTTTCCTGGCTTCTAAACTATTACCCAGGGAAATTAAACAGTATCACGGAAGAAATGTAGCTAGACATGGGATAATGTTGTGTACCACATGATTGGAATGTGTGGTGTCAGATATAGGAGACATCAGACTATAATAAATGTTGGAATCTTGAGATCTGAAATAAATTGCAGATTGTTGGGTTTGAGGGCACCATTAACAGAGAATGTACACTTTTTTTTCAGATACACCACAGGACCGCTTTTCCTAAACTTTAACTCTTAATGTTTCAGCGCTGCTGACTTGTTCGTTGGATACCATGTGGCCGCTGCTGCAACTGTAACTCTACAGCATACAAAGGATCTTGGAGCACATTCCATCCCAAGTGAAGCTGAGGCTTGTGTAAGTCTTTCTGGCATTCACCGACATTATAGCGAGTGCCATTATTTAAAAATTACTTTTGAATGTGTTTAGTAAGACAATCAGAGAGTCGGGAGTGAAAGGAAGGGAGCAAGAGCATAACACCGGTTATATGGGGAAAAAAACTTTATATTAATTTTTTTTGCAGTCCAAGTAAATACGCGTAAGGGTCTCGTTTCAAACATTGCAAAGCCTATAAGGATGTACTCCAGTGGATAAAATATGACAGACTAGGAAAGATGCCTAAGTGGCCCGTATGTAAAAAATATAAATTTTGAAATTGTCCTTTATATATACGAGGGGAAAATGAATGAAAGACTGAGCTAATTAAAACCTTTTCACAAGACCCAACTTCAGTATTTCTCATGACTCGCCGGGTGAAGTCATAAGGTTACAAGTGACATTTTGGCAATTCTACAGGAGAAGGTTTTTTCTACCTCCTGAGATTATTACACAATTTTGGAGCACAATGTTGGTGTCATTTTGTTAAGTGTAAAATCAGGCATATACTTTTTTACTTAATTTTACCAATTTTATTTTTGGTGAAGACCAGCAAAATGGTGGTTGCACCCTTCTGGCTGGTTTTGAGTGAGTGGAGCAGCATGAAATGTGATTACCAGATGGGGTTCAAGTCACAACAAAAATTGGCCTGAAACTCCTCTACTGATAACTTTTAAGATTATATGAGTATTGTAGCAATGTTATAACATGCCTACACGATGATTAAATGAAGTTTAGATGAACAGTTAGGCACAAAATAAATTAATGGCACTTACATCCTTCTGGCCGTTTCGACAACAGTGAGAAATTTTTTGAGTGGAAAGCCAGAAGGTTACAAGTGCCAACATGTGCACTAAGTGCATGCAAACAGATTCTTGTTTACATGGGCGTAATTTGGTGGGGGAGGGGGGGTATGTCCCCCCCACATTTTTGACCCCGGGGGACATAATATGAAATGTCCCCCCCACTTTTTTGTGTGAAAATTAAATATGTTATGGTAATGGCCCTGGTTCAATTAGACAAGGAGCAGTTCTAATGGACATGTCTCCTTCCTTTCTGCTGACCGATTCTGACCGCGTCACCGCGTGTCCCCCCCACATTTTCCACGAAAATTGCGCCCCTGCTTGTTTAGATCCAATCTTGGCATAGGATGATAACTTAAACTAATAAAAGTCATCACAATGAATGTCAAAGCCATGCGCAACATTTAACATACTGAAATAGGCAAAAAGGTGCAAGTGCCATTATAATCGCAAGTACGTTACAAGTGCCACAAGAGTGGCCAGAAGGTTACAAGTACCAAGCTCAGTGCCACGGTTCTGGTAGCTGCTGTGGACAATTGGCAATGTAGTTAAGGTTGCAATAGGTGCCTTAGGTACCAGTTACAAGCACAGGGTGCATGACAGCAAACCCACAGCCTCACTGTGATGATGATGAAGGTCCATAAAGTGCTGATGTATTAGACGAATCATTTTATGTAGTTTTGAAAAAAAAATTATGTTTGACTGGGTGGATTTATAAATACAGAATTTTTCAGTAAAAAAATCTAAAAATTGCATTTTTAATTTTAAAAAATAATAAAAGACAATTTTGGACAACTCATATTCAAATAAATATAATTCAGGGTGCCAACTCTTCCTATGTATCCCATAATTCCTATAATTTTTTATATTTTGGCAAAATTCCTAGTCCTATATTATCCTAAGTTTTCAAGATATTTTACACATACATTGTATGTGCACATTTTTCTTTGAACATAATACAGAGTTTTAGCATCTTATCCCCCAATATAATAAATTGTGAAGTTTCATGTTTTTTTTTTTCACGACATGAAATCTTGGTTTTTTTTAAAATTATATCCATTACACAAAGGTCTTTTTTTTATAACTCACCAGGAGCTTTCATTCTTCTCACAAGGGCTTCTTCAGCCGTCTGAGCTGGCTCAGTTTGTCACATGACTGCCCAGGGTCAAGTCATGTGACAGCTGAAGAAGCCTTGTGACACGGGTGAAAGCTCCTGGTGAGTTATAAAAAACAGACCTTTGTGTAATGGATATAATTCAAAATGAACTTCCAGAGGTCAGTATTAAGCTTACATAGTTGAATTAAATCTTTGGTTTATGATCGAATCGATTCTGTGATTTGCCAATAGTTCTGCGGAGAAATTGTTAATCAAGAAAATGTTTGTAGTCATATTTAAGCTATCAAAGTTGGATTTTTCAGAATGTCATGATGAACGTGTTCCACAATAGTGTTGGAGGTCTCTAGGCGGGCCTCGGGACCATATTTTCATGGTCTCGTCCTTGCCTCGATCTCGGATGCCAAATGCTTGGCCTTAACTAGGTCTCGGGTGTCTTCGGGCCAGTTGTAGGGGCCTCAGGACTATATTTTGATGGCGACGGCCTTTGCTTGGTCTCAGATGCCCAATCCTTGGCCTTGCCTCGGTCTTGGCTTTCCTTGCCTCAACTACGTTGCAAGACTTTGACATCTCAACCACGAGAGGCATTTTTATGTGTTGATCAGCGCTTATGTAATGTATAGTATGAAGGAATATCTGCAACTTCCAAAGTCGCAAGTTGATTAGGGACTGAGAATAAAAGAACAAATACCTGCTGACGCAAGTGCTACCCTCGGCCATAGATACAGTGCTCTTTTTTTCAAGATTAAGTTCAAGGTCACTCATGTCAAAACTCATTCAAGGTCTTACCATGGTACACAATCTCCAACGATCAATACAGTTAAAATGTATGCAAGCTTTTCACAAAATGGCCGCCAAGGTCGCAAAAGAAGATCAAGGTCACTCAATTCAGAACTCTTTCAATGTCTGATGGTGATAATCCCTGTGAGTTTGATGATCTTATGGTCAACACATTTTTTTTCACTAATACGGCCGCCAAGGTCACAGAAGTAGGTTGAATCCCTAGATGGACATAAGTACAAACACAAATGATTCTTTATAAAGATGGTCGCAGTGGCCATTTTATTGGCAACATAATACAGGATAACACACACTATCACACACACAAAACAAGACAGGAGACGGAGACACAGATAGACAACACAAAACACAGAAAATCTGCTCAGGAACCACCCTACAGTGGCTGTCCGCTTACTTGAGACAGTAAAATGGCTTAATTAATAATTATCATAAAACTTATTTACCATTTGATGTATTAATAGAATCATGTATTATGATTTAAACATGTATTCTAATATAACCAATATATCTTCTACTACAAATCAAGGTACACGCTAGAATACACCCGAGACTGAGTAGAACACTTTTACGCTAGCTGAGGCTTAGGGCGCGTTGGGCTATTGCGCCCTTAAGTGAAAATTACCATTTACAAAATAGCCCCCGATATTACAGGGGGGGGGTGGGTGAGGAAAATTTATCTGAAGTGCGACTCTCTGATTCAGAAACAGGGCTTATATAGTAGAGAGAGCAATCACAGCTTTTGTAATTCACAAAAGCTGGCAGGATATAAGACAAGTGACCAACCACTAGGACAGATTGCCGACAACAACTACCAACAACTACCAACAGCTACAAACAGACTACAAAGGATATTGACATACAATGACCAGCTGACCAACCTGAGTACACTAGTACCAAAGACAGAGAATCTGATGGTTGACTTCTAGTCCACTGATCCAACCTCTTTTGGTTGGTACAACCAAAATTCCATCAAAGTCATCAAAACACGTTCAATAACTTATGATGATACATAATAGGCCTCATGGCAGGATACACCCTCAACCCCCTGGGTGTTACCACTGTTTTATCATGGGGTAACTGAGGGTAGTTGAGGGATGGCGTATTTGGTTGAGGGGAGGCGAGTTTGTTTGAGGGGAGGCGAGGGGATGTGAGTTTAGTCGAGGGGCGCTGAGTTTAGTTGAGGGGAGGCGAGTTTACTTGAGGGCAGCCGAGTTTACTTGAGGGGAGCGAGTTAACTTGAGGGGAGGCGAGTTTAGTTGAGTTAAGTTGAGTTAAGTTGAGGTTAGTTGAGGTGGCGGAAGTGAAAAGGGGTAAGTTGAGGGTAAGAGAGGTTAAGTTGAGGGTGCCGAGTTTATGAGAGGGTTTTGGTGTATCCTGTCATGAGGCCTCATAATCCCTGTTAGTTTGGTAAACCTGTGTCAACACAAGTAGAGTTGTCACACACACGAACACTTTTCAGAAACATGGCTGCCAAGGTCACAAAAGTAGGTCAAGATCACTCATGTCAAAACTCATTCAAGGTCTTATGGTGATACAAAATCCCTGTCAGTTTCATCATCCTAGGATCAAAATGACTATTATTGTGCACACCGGGATGTTGGACAGACAGACAGCTAGACGGACGGATGGACGCTGCTACCCTCTGTAATACCCATGCCATGTGAAAGACCGTCGGTAAAATCCAACACGAAGTAGAAAATATTTTGACTCAGATCTGGCACTTGCACCCTTCTGGCGATTTTTGTGGCACTTGTAACCTTCTGGCTCATTGCTCTATCAGAGGTTGGCACCTGAAACCTTTTCTAAAAATGCTTCTTGTGGGGTTAATAACATTTTTTTTTTAAAGTTCATTATTGGCAAAAATGAAGGATACATCCTTCTAGATGTCAAAAATAGTCATAACTAATTTTTGGCCAAAATGGCACTTGTAACCTTATGGCTTTCATCCGTCGATGTGACGTTTCAAGTCACCAGTTGTTATCATGGTGATAAGATAAAGAGGGGCAAAAGTGGACATCTTTGGATTTTTTGTCATAATTTTGAATTTCAATTTCACCCGAGGTATAAAAAGTAATCCTCAGGGAAGCTAGAAGTGCCCCTCAGGGAAGCTATTTCAACCCGGCGGACTGGTTTTTCATATCGCCGGGTATTGGTTTTACGCCTGTGGGAATGGTTTTCTACTACACCGGGATGTTTGTAGTAACGATGGCATTCCGCCGGGAATAAAAAGCATCCCGCCGTTGTCAAGGGCATCCCGGTGGAGGAGAGCGCTGCGAAAACAAATAAAAGGGGCCGCAGAGGACAGCGTTGCTTCACTTGCTGCTTGACCTTTGAAGAGGACACTTCTGGGTGTCGGACCGACATGATGGATGATGAAGATGTTTGGGAAGAACTTGTTACTTATGCTGTTGCTGCTGCTATTGGTGCTGCTCAATATTTAATAATAAGAAGAAGAAGAAGCAGGAGTAAGAGATGGTAGATTCGGAATTGGCTGCTGCAGAGGGCCACTACTACCAACTGATGCCTGAATTTGCCAACAATGATGTCTCTGGCTACTACAACTTCACCCGAATGCCTCTTGAAATTTTTGCTGAAATTCTGGCTGCTGAGGCTCCTGCAATTAGAAAACAAGACACCAACATGAGGAGGGCTTTGGAACCTGGATTGAAGTTGGCAATCACCCTGCGGTACATGTCGACAGGAGAGAGCTACAAGTCCTTGGCCTATGTGTTCAGAGTGGCTCCCAACACCATCTGCCGAGCGCTTCGGAAGAGGTGGAACATGCCCAATTGCATCGGAGCACTGGATGGGAAGCCTACAACTACAAGGGCTTCCATTCTATTGTCCTGATGGCCTTGGATTCGGACTACAAGTTCATCTATGTCCAGGCTGGATGCCAAGGAAGTGCATCGGATGGAGGAGTCTTCCTGGACACAAGGCTGAGGGAACTGCTGGAAGATGAAGGACTTGGGCTACAATGTACCCCCAGCTGAACCTCTACCTGGCGCAGACGGAGACCCTTTTCCATACTTCATTGTTGGAGATGAGGCCTTCCCGCCTGAAGATCTGGTTGCTGAAGCCTGTACCAAGAAGGAGCCTAGACATCCCTCCAGAGTCTACAACTGCAGAATTTCCAGAGCAAGGAGAGTGGTAGAAAATGCCTTTGGTCTCCAGTCCCACAGGTTCAGATGCTACAATGCCCCAGAGACCCGGCAGAGTGACAGCCATCACACTGGCAGCCTGCGCTCTACACAATCTCCAGAGAGACAGAGTCGGAGTTTATCGAGCCATAGAGCACAAACTAATGGACAGAGAGATCCTGCAACCCATGAAGTCATTGAAGGACTCTGGAGGGGGGCACTATTGCCTGACCTAGGAACGGCTTCAGCAGATTGAAATGTGACCAGACAAGCCAAGCAGTTCCGAGACTACCTTCGAGACTACGTCAACAGCCCTGCAGGAAGTGTCCCCAGGCAGATGAAGCAGAGCAGCAGCAGCAGCAGCAACAGCAATTCAACCCCCCCCCTCCTATCTAGCTATCTATCTATATATCTATATATCTATTTACCTATCTATCTATCTATCTATGGATGCAAGTGCAGTCCCTGCTACATGACGATAACTTGTTTTTGTTTGCTGCAGTGTATATGCGACAAGCATCGTCTTTCTTCTCTCTATCTATCTATCTGTCTATCTATCTGTCTATCTATCTGTTTATCTATCTTTCTATCTATCTAGCTATCTATATATAGCTATCTATCTGGCTATCTATCTATCTATATACTTATCTATCTATCTGTCTATCTATCTATCTATCTATCTATCTATCTATCTATCTATCTATATATCTATCTATCTATCTATCTATCTATCTGCATTAAAGTGTTGAAAAAAAGAAAAAACTTCAATTAAGAAAGCATTAATGCCACCTATACCGGTGGAGCAGAAAGTGTAAATGGGCCAAAAAGAATTGAAGGAAAATAGCACCTTGCTTTTATGAAGGTGTTTAAAATTTAGAAGGGCCAGGATCGAATTTTTTTTTTTGGGGAGTTCGTCAACTTTTTTTGGAGGCTCTTTTCATTTTTGCTCTTGTTTGTCAACGCAAGAGTTTTTTAGTCGACATAAGATGTGTGCCTGGCCAGCTCTTTTGGGAGGATTTGGTGGCCCTTAAAATGGCCTGGGGAGTTTTTTTTTTTTTCAAGAAGACTTGCATCATTTCCTTGGAGAGGGCTAGCTTTGGCTCCACTGGTACGACGGTGAAGGTTGACGTTGTTGCTGGTGCTGAAGTGTCGGCTGCTGTAGTGTCTGCTGCTGTAGTGGCTGCTGCTGTAGTGGCTGCTACTGTAATGGCTGCTGCTGCTGTAGTGGTTGCTGCTGGCCATAAGAGGGTCCAGGGCCATACTTCAGGGGCTGTCCTGCTGCATCTGTAAGAAAATACCGAGATATATGTGCCAAAGTATCAGATATGTACAATCAAACTGTTTATTTGAAGGATGCTGGATGAGGGGGTGGGGTCTAGACCAAAACATAATTACTTGATTTTCAGTGCCTCTTGAATTGAATAAAATTATCAATGAGATAGATAATCTTCCAAAACCAAAAAAATTAAATTGTGCTGTAAATGCTTCATGCATTCCAGAATTTACTATAATTTTCACTAGGGGAGACTGGGGCAAGTTGTAACTTTTATAAACCATCGTTAATTTGAAACTAAATCAGGCAGATGACTCCCTAATTTGAAATATGAAGCTAGTGTTGGAGGTTTGAGACCTGCCTCCATTGATGGTCATACTCTGATGGTGTGAGTCCTGGCTCAGTCTTAGCTGCACCAGACAAAAATGTCATTTTTGATTGTGAAAATTCTGAACTCAAAATTTGTAGATAAAACTTACAATTGGCCCGTGCTGAATTAGCAACATGAATGTCTCCTGCCCCATGTAACTTAATTTAACATGTTTAACTGACATCTTGTCAGAATTGTGAGTAACACTTAAGCTGTAATTTGAGTGACATTGTCCCCGAACCAATTTGGAGTGACTGGTAGCATGATATGATACATTTAGACAACCAATAAATTGTGTCAATATAAGATACTATAACAAACCACTAGAAGAGCTTACCATCGCTGCTTCTAAATCTATCGCCAGATTTGAATTGCAGTCCTTGTGTTGCATTATCTTCGGCGGAATTTGCGGATTCACAGAAAAATCGGAAATTAACAACCTTGATCAGCTGAGATACCCTGAAGCCTCTCGTGACCGCAAGGTTACCACTGCCATAGAAACTATAACCAATTTCAAAGAGCGATACTAGGACCGAGTAAATTTCTGTACTATTGTACCTGCATCATTAAAGCAATACTTCGAACGTCACAATAGAGGAATACTCCCAGACTACATCACCTCAGAACAAGCTGCCCTCGAAGAGGACATCAACAGTGTTAACGATCAAATCATCTACCTCAACGGAGGCCGCATCGCAAACATCCGCTTGGATGCACGCTTTCAGACTAAGTCGAAGAAAAAGAGACAAAGATCAGGAGAAAGGGTGGTCTACCGACAAGTCATCAAATACGACTATAGGGAGCTTCCAGACGGCCTCCACTTCTCTAAAGATATCAAGAAAACTTGTTTTCACTTGATCGTCGATATGGCCATAAGGTACTTGACCACGAGCTCTCTTAACGACACTCATAGGCAACAACCGTGGCCAGTGAATGTCGACAAAACAACATCAAGTGAAGACGAAGACCAAGCTGACCACGAGTGGGACTTTCGACGAAGAAAATTAACCGTCACCTTCGATAACATCCCTGACCAATAGACTAATGATTATATACTCTCTGTACTGTCTATCTGGATTATTCAACATCTCTCCTATATTATTTAATGTATAAATAAATATTATCAACGCATCATCCGTCTACTTTTCCATCCATGATACCAATGGAAAATTTTGACGTCATCGCCACGCCAGGTGATGGCCATTGCCTTCTGCATGCCATAATAAATTCATGGAAATTTCAAATTACATCGTCTCCACCACCCTCGCTCCATGCACTCATCTGCAATATCTTCATTGAATCGATCAACAACGTTGACAAATATCTACTTTTTCTACCAAACATCACCAAAGTAGAATATTCAAAACTCGTCAAGAAATATCTACTTCACAAGTGCTACAACAACACCTACGGAGATATTGTTCCAAATATCATCTCCAATGCGCTTTCAGTAAACTTGGACATCAACAACATCAACTCCAACAGCAGACACACAGTTTGTGTCTACCCAGACTTAAGATAAGATAAGATAAGATAAGATAAAATTTTATTTAACGTCGGTGGTGATAATACAAACAATAAACACAAGCTACAAGCTT
Source organism: Platynereis dumerilii (assembly GCA_026936325.1). NCBI lineage: Eukaryota > Metazoa > Annelida > Polychaeta > Phyllodocida > Nereididae > Platynereis > Platynereis dumerilii. The sequence goes on from JAPTHN010000136.1 coordinate 663,125, forward strand.
TTTACCGACAAGTTAAAACAAAACAAAATGAATTATGAAATTATATACAAATGATAAAATGAATGGAATGTAATTAAAGTTCTTTTCTTACTTTTGACACAATAACATAAATTTGACATAGTTTATCAATTACAGATAATTTCTCAGACATAGTATACATGCTCCACATTCACATTTGTTAAAGTAGTTACTTCGTCGTAAGTCGGACTTGAAAGTGCCGATTTCATTCAATAATTGTGACCACCAGCATGGCTGTGGTCACTTAGAAATCGTACCATTTAACGCACATTTTTGCGGAGGAATAGAACAAGATCCACTTGATGCACAGTCATGAAACTTGCTGTATGCACCTAACTTTACACTCCTTACTCGCGGCTCTTAAGACCCAATGCAAAAAAAGGGTCTTTAATGCATTTGTGTCATTCACGTTGTTTTAGTGGCACACTACACCTTATTGTTTTTTTATATGAAACTTGTGTGTTTTGAGACAGCCCCCAGAATTCTGGCTCAGGCCTTCGTCAACATTTGATATACATGACTGCCTTTGCTTATACAGCAGACCAGTGCCGGGGGATGTCTCAAAAGCAGCCAAACTCTGCATTCTGCACAGACCTTCCTCAACTTGTACTTTTAGGGACCTTCTCAAAAGCAACTAACCAAAATAATTAATGCCAAAACCCTAAGCCAATCAGAGGCCCTCACTTTTTCATTGGCCACACCCCCGCCCCAGAGCAAAGTGATAGCACAGAGGGAAATAGAGCAAAGCAATTGAGCTATCATATATCCATCCAACTCTCTTTAAAATATTTGTATAGAAGTGGTGCATGGTTATTACGTAACATACTCAATAAGCCACGTGTGGTGTCAAATAAACAAGTAAAGGGAGGGGCCCAAGAATGATGTGACAGTTTGATACAATGACACATTAGATAGATAGATAGATAGACAGATAGACAGATAGACATATAGACAGATGGCCAGATAGACAGCTAGCTAGATAGCCAGATAGTTAGATAGGTGGACGGATGGATGGCTTGCCAGGTTGACAATGGGAACATAGGACCTATAATTTGTTGCTGCATAATGCCTGCATTCATTTCAAGATTCTTATTTAAATGTTTCTTTATTCTTGAAAAGGATATATATGCCAAGCAATGAAACACGTCTATGCTCCAGCAATACAATCAATTCAACTAAATTCCGGAAAACACAAAGTTGTTGAATTGAAGTGTTTAGCAGCCTTAAGGTGCATCAGTTTATGGGTTTTTACTGAAAGTTGAATTTTACATAAAATCGGAAAAGAAAATAATGAAGAAGGAAGGAAGATAAAGGGAGGAAATGAAAAAAATCAAAGGAGAAATGAAGGAAGAAAACAGAGAAAGACAGAGTGAAATGGAGCATACATAGGAAGAAAGAGTGAGAGGAAGAAGGGGAAAAAAGGAAAATGAAAAGAAGGAAGAAATGAGTTAAGAAAAGGGGGAAGGAAGAAGGAGAAGAAAGGAAGAATGAAAAGAAGGAAGAGATGAATTAAGGAAGAGAGTAAAACAAAGGAATCAAAACTTACTGTAAGATAGAAGGCCTGGGGTCACTTAGTGCAAGATCTTTTTGCCTCTGGTTTGCCAGTGATTCAAGAAATGGCCACTAGAGGATGCTGGTGCTGTATAGACCTGTAGTGTGCAGTTACATTTTTGGCCACTAGAGGTCCCTTGATGTTTTTTCCGAAGTGGGGGTCTTCTCAAAAATCAGCCAGAACAGGTATTGCATAACCCTAAGTGATTCTGTATTTGCCTGATGACATGGCCCAGAAATGTTTCAATTGCTATTTCTGCCTGTGTTACAGGAATTTGTCTTGAAGTAGATATAGTGGACCTATTAATCAAGCAATTTTGCTATACACCTGATGTATGATGGAAGATCACTCTTTTGTGACTGATACCCATTCAGTTCTTTGATCATAAAACAGCTGTGAATCAAAAACATTTTCTGTCAGTTTGTTCACTTACCAGAAACCAAAACATACGGACAAGTCTCATTCGTGATCTCCTGTCAATCATCTAGTGAACATGTTTCACTGTTTGATTTAAACTTATTTATAAATGCCTTCTCTGCACAGGCCCACGTTTGACATATCAGAACGCAATATGTGAATATCTCAACAATTAGCAGTGTATTGCATACACAAATGGGCTGATCATTAAAATTCCAAAAATCACAAAATTTCTTTCCACATATTCCTGATTCTAGATAGATAGATAGATTCCTGATTCTAGATAGATAGATTCCTGATTCTAGATAGATAGATAGATAGATAGATAGATAGATAGATAGATAGTCTAAGATAGATAGATAGATAGATAGATAGCTGGATAGATGGATAGATAGATAGATAGTAGATAGGTGAATGGATAGATAGATAGGCAGATGGGCAGATGGGCAGATAGACAGATAGGTAGATGTCTGAGTGGCTCTATTTAACTTTTCTTTTTACATATATCATGAATGGGTTTACCTCATCTCTGTTGTCAAAAAAAAATTGATACAAGCATGTTTTGTTAGAATTCAATAGATTTTGTTGCGATAGATAGTAGTTATAGAGAGACAGATAGATAGATTGAGAGATAGATAGAAAGATAAATCAGATTGATTGATTGATTGATTGGCTGATGGCTGATTGATTGGTGGTTTGATTGGTTGTGGTTGGATTGATTAGAGAGAAAGACAGAAAACAGAAAGACAGGTAGGTAGATAGATAGATAGATAGATAGATAGATAGATAGATAGATAGATAGATAGATAGATAGATGAAAATAAAATAATCTAATATACCGCTATATCCGTATTTATTTATGTACAGAATAATTGAACAGATTGACGTAACAGTATGTTTCCGGAATATATTGTGGTATAATTGAATGTTTTAATGTTTTTATATTTTATCTTATTGTTATGAATTATAAATTTTTTATGATGATTTATTTTTAATAGTTTTAAAGCTAATATCTGTATTCTCAATTGTACTCTATTTCAACTTTTATTGCAAATTAATAAACTAATTCAATTCAATTCAATTCAAATGCCAATCAGTAGGCTATGCTTTCAAGAATTTGCGGTCCGGACTTGTCAAATATGGTCAATAAGGGGGGCAAGCTATCAGAGTGTTCCCGCCAAATTTGTGACGGCATTGACTTGGTGTCAAGCAGATTAAGCCAACATGTTGACTGCACTGACACAACAGGCCTATGGAGGCCTAATTGTATGTATCGTATCTATAGGCCTATATGCATTGCACAAACCATATTATTGAAAACTGCACAGTACAAAGGTTAATTGGGCCATTGGGCATACATGTTTATGCTCCTGTTTAGTGGTTCTTATCTTAAACGGTTCACATATGTTTGTATCTGTGCTGCCAGATATATAAGCAATGGGATTAAATTTTTAATACCACCTTTCATACGAAACAATATCATAATAATTATGGTTTACAATGCATCTGTTTAGGTTCCCCTGAGACCCTGCTTGACTTGCAATTCAGGGACCGTCTCAAAAGCAGGTAACCAGAAATGCCAAAACTGTGAGCCAATCAGAGGCCCTCACTTCATCACTGGCCACGCCCCCAAGTTTTTGGCCCTAACACAAGCTGTCAATCATTCTTATTAGGCTCCTCCCCTTATTTCGTTATTTGTTTGACACGTGGCTTCCTATTAGTTCCTAAGTATGTTACATCATGACATTTACCAGTGACATTATAATAACCAAGAAGCTACGAGCCAAAATTTTTTTTCTTTTTTAAATGAATATTAAAGAGATATCACGTACCAGGTGGACAATGGGAATAGCCATAGGCATAGCAGGTCAATAAATTGGTGCGGGGGGGGGGGGATGGTTGACCAAAAAAATTGCCAAAATAGCTCCAAAAATATTAAGTTCACAAAAAAAGGTGAATTGAAGAAAAATTGGCAGTAAGAAGATCATTATTGACACTTAGTTGTGATAAAATTACAAGTATAGGCCATGACTTCATAAATTCCTTATGACTCAATAAGAATAACATGGTATGGATAGGGCTCTGATCTCACAAGGAACAAATCTGTTTACAAGCACTTCTCATTCGTCGTAGACTGTAACACCTCCCTGTCATTTTTCATTCACATTAACTTAGGCCAATGAACTGCATGGAATAGGCCTACACCAAATAATTCCAAACAATTTCTGTCTGATATATATCAAAGCCTATAGTCCATTCTACAACATGTAGAATGACAAAATATGACTTTTTTTTTCAATTTCGGACTTTGGGAATGCCTGCCTCACATGAGGCTTGAAGTTTTAATGTTTAACTTAGTCTAAAAGCCAAAAATATCAGAGGGGGGTGTTATGTTTTGCCTTATATCTTCATTAGTCTTAATTGTACAGCCACGTAGATGGTGTCATGGGAAAATTGGTGATATTGTCTTTATTTTGATACCAATATAACGGTTTTTTTTGAGGATTTTAGCTGTCTTCAAAGCCGAAAAGTGGCAACTGTAGGAGAGATTTTGAAGTTGGGCACTACACTTTCCTCCAAACTCTCCCTTTGCTCCCATCTCTCACTTTACTTAAATCTCTCACTTCGCTCCAATCTCTCCCTTTGCTCTCATCTCTCCCTTTGCTCCCATATCTCCCTTTGCTCCTATCTCTCCCTTTCCTCCCATCTCTCCCTTTGCAACCATCCGGTATCTCTTCTTGCTCCTAGCCTCCCAACCTGCTTTTGCACCCATCTCTTTCTTTGCCCTTACTGTGCTCCACCTCTCAAAGATGTGTTATTGTTTTCACTCAACTAGCATGGTATTTGTCTCTGCAGTGGAGTTTAAACACAATCAGATGGTATTCCCAACATTGGAAACCCTGTGATTGCAGGACAGATAAAACTCATTCTATCCCTTGTTAAGTTTTTTTGGGTTGGAATCCCTTAATTATGTAGAAATGCAATCAGGATTTTCTTTGGCATTGAACTTTAATTGGTCTGGGGTCAGTAAGTGCAAGATATTTTTGCCTGTGGTTCAAGAAATGGCCACTAGAGGACACTGATGCTGTGTTGTGTGATATAATTCAGTGGGGGCCCATCTCAAAATTCACCGGTCATAATTAAATTTTTGCCCACCAGAGGGCCTTTCACTATGTATCTTTCTCTATAGTCTTGTGCTCCAAAATGTTGACTGTTCATAATGGTGAAGGGCAAGCCTTTGCAAATATACCACAGGTGCCAGCAGATGTGTTCTTCTATTCTCAGCAATGACAATGAAAAAATCCCCTATAGGCAGTGCAGTAAAAGTGAGAAAAGTAGCAAATGGAGATCCATTGAACTAAAATAAGTTGCTTTAGCAAGTTGTCTAGTGTAACATATTTTTAAAGCTATAAACAGATTTTTAGAAGGATCAGGAGTTTTAAGTTTTCGGAATTTCTCCAAGTTCATGTACAACACAGAAACTATCATAGAGTGTGATATTACAAGAATTCAACAGAAACTATCAATATTAAAAATACAATGAGATGTCATGTGACCAACATTGTAATAATACAAGTAGCTCCATTAGTTACATGTTACAGTACTATTGTTAGATCGCATCCCTGGAACTGTGAGATGCAGACTGATGTGAACAGACTGTAGCCCTATAGGAGATAAAATTAGTGATAGTTTATGAAGGTCTCGTCCCTGATTAGATTGAGCTTGTTGCAAGTGAACTGCAAAAATTGTCATGCGCTAGGGAGATATCTATAGCTCCATTTATAAGATAAAATTACAGATAAATAGACATAGGCCTTTAGATTTGTAAGTTAGAAAAGATAGATCATGCCTTCTATCTAAATAAACTATTTTATAGCATCATTAAAATATTAGGGCCTACAGTCTGTCTCATTTCTGGAATGAGTGTTCGTCGCCAAAAATCTGATAAATACAGCAGCAAAATATCTCAAAAATGTGACAGAAAAATTGCAAATTTGCTAATCTAGCAATGAGTTGGCCTATGTGTATTTCTGCTGTGTGCCCTGTAGAATAAGATGAGGAGCAATCAGGCCAAACACCAGTTTGCATGCTGTGAGACTAACTGTATTTAGGGTCTCTTCATGAAAAAAGAGGCTAAAAAAGTGAATGTATACATGTACGCATCAGGAAGATTGATTTGTGGGCTTGGAGTTGGGCCTACAATAAGTGTAGGAAAGTGTCACATGGTGAGCTCATTATGACGTCACCAGTACTGTGACGTCATGAACTTAGTCCTGCCTTCTTCCCCTACTAACAAATAAGTGGACTTCCCTTGCTTCATGACGTTGTTGTCAGCTACTTTTCTTGTCTGATATTCTTACAATTGTTTGGAGTGATCTATAATGCTGAAGATACTCATGATAACAATGCAGTAGAGATAGGAGTGAATAAAACTGTCCTTGCTGTTGTGTTTCTGCTGCCCAATCATGAGTTGAAGTTGGGCCTGTCAAAGTGTTCGAGTCAAGGTGTCACCTGTCGGACTCAAGGTGACATCTCCCAACAGGCTGTTATGGGGATTATGGCCCGATACAAAGCCAGCTGGTCACTCAAGTGTTCATCAACAGTTGGCTTACAAGCAAAGCTTTCGATTGGCACCTTGTTTGATGCTTGATTGCATGTTAATCATACTCCAAGCCACTTTTAATAAATGTACGATGTCAAAAGTGTCCGAGTCACGGAACATTACCCTATTTTGTGTCACCAAAAACATGCAGGGCCTATAGGGGATGGCGGGGCATTATGGGCCCCTGGCCATAATGGGTTACGGCTTTAACAACACAGTTTAACACTGGAGGAAGCTGATATTGTTGTTTAGAATACCTTTTGCTGGCCTTTATTGAAGAAAAAAATGCATTATTCAGATACCAATACTTTAGCAGATATTGCCCTTTCTAGGATTTTGAAACCCTAACAGCTATTTTCCCTGATTTTCCAAGTGCGTTGTGATTACGCTAATGTGATATTTTCACAGCTGTCTTGTTTTACTTTCATAAAGAGATATCTCAACATTTTGCATAGAAACTCTTTGATCTGACTTTATTCTTGGAAACCGGTGTCGGAGGGCATTTATGAAAAATGAAGTTTGGCCATGATGGGTCTCTTGATTGGGGCATGATGGCCCAGGCATGAATTGGCTGGCATAACCATTTACTTTTTTGCTGTCGATTGCCTGTTTGAAGGAATGATGCGGTATATATATCATCCATCTGGTGGTCACATTAACATCGCTTGCGATTCTAGTTTAACATGAGAGGGTAGAACATTCCATAATAAAGGACCTTGATAACCAATTGACTTCTTGCCATACTGAACAGTGTCAAAAGTGGGTTGGATTAATTTGTTGTTGTCTCGCATGTTGTATGGAGAAATTTGTTTTTCAAAGAATGAACTTTCTAAAGGGGGTGCTAGACCATTTAGTACCTTGAAAACAAATTCAACTAAGTTGTTCTTACAAGTTACATGCAGCATCTTTTTATCTGTCTTTACTAATAGGTCATTATATGTGCTCTCATAGTCATTGCAAACAAGTCTTAATGCTCTTTCATTGAGTTTTTCAATTTTCCTATCATGTCCGAGGGAATAAGTTTGGTAAACAATTGAGCAATAAACAAAATTTGAGGCTACAAAAGCCTCATAGATTCTAAGTCGTCCTCCATAATCAACATATTTACATAATCTTTGGAGTGCATTTATTTGCCGAGCGGCCTTTTTACAGATTAGCGAAATGTGATGATTAAAGTTCAGTTTATTATCTATGTGTACACCTAACAGCTTGACTACTGTTTCTGATTTGATAGCATTAACATCAACTTTGAATTCAATTTCGTTGTTGCTTCTGCTGAGGTATATGGCCTGAAACTTTGATGGATTAGCCTTCATATAATTGTCTTTAAACCAAGTAATAGCCTGTTCAGCTGCCTTCTCAAGAGTGTCTTTGACTTTTGATTTATCAAAATGAGAATACGATAGCGTGTTATCATCCGCATAATTGTAAACATCACATGTTTTCGTAAGTTTAAATAAGAAATCATTGATAAAGATGTTAAATAGAAGAGGGCCCGTGATGGAGGGCGTCTGTATTGGACGGAACGGAACGGAATTAACGGAATGGAATATCTGTATTCCGCGGAACTGTAAAATGCGGAATTGTAAAATGCGGAACTGTAAAAAACGGAACTGTAAAATGCGGAACTGCAAAACACGGAACTGCAAAATGCGGAATTCCACTGTGCACTGCTGTGGAAGACACCCTTAATTGCATGTAGGGCATTGTAAGCTATTGTAGGCCTTGTAGGGCTGCTTGAAAATCGAATAATGAATACCAATTAAGAAAGGTGTGAATTATATAGGGCTGAATGTCATTCCCATCAATTGCCATTAGGCCTAGGTCTGTTATTTTAGTAAGGATTTACGAACAGTTTTCTATTGTGATCAGTATGCAAAGTGATGACATTTTGATTTTGATTGATTTGTTGATCTGGTACATTACACTGCCTACATTAAAAAAGCCTTGGATAATACAATAAAGTTAAAGGAGGGGGGACGACCTACAAAAGGACCCAGTCCAGGTAGCCTTCATTCTGAATCTGGCCCTCAAACAGTCAACATCTCGCACTTTCCTAAGATAAAAACATCAATACCAGCAATAATACTGCATGAAACAACTCCATTTTTCAACTGCATGATATTACGCCCTGCATTTTAACTTCTGTCTTACATGTTTTAGAGCTTGTGCTGGTTTTATTAATTTTGTTGATTTTATTGTTTTCAATGTAATTTGTGTTATCTCTTATTGAGGCAAATAAAATATTTATCATTATTATTATTTCGAAGGAATACATGACTGTAATTTTGAGCAAACCAGGGCATTTTAAGGGCATCAAAATGGTATTTTAGTAAAAAGTTGAGATAAAAATTTGACATGAAGAGCTGTGAGCTGATTGGTTATGAAAACTTACAACTTCAGAGCCAACAGTTTATGTAGCTGTATATGCTATTTATTGGCTTCCAGAAGGGATCATATTATTTCGACACTCTAAACGAGGTTCGCCTACACTGCAGGCGGGAAGTAACAAGAAGAAAAAGAAGAAGAAGAATCATTAGGACTGCCCACTTCAAAGGAATTCCGAATTACATTGAAATTAGAAACCCCAATTACACTTTAATTACCCTTCATTCGCAGCAATTTTAATCCTTTCTTTAAAAAAACTAAAAACTTAGAATAATGCAGATAATAATGGTTATTTCACGGAAAATGGTATGATATGCCACTAAACATAAATCCTGAAATTTTCATTAAAATCGGATCGTTATTAACAAAGTTATGTTGCATTGATCACTGCACCAGAAATATCTCAGCAATCAAAGCAAGATGATTGGTCAATACCCAATCCTAATTATCCAATCAGAGAAAGGGTAATTAAGAATCTCCTGTAATTGCTGTACCCGGGTATATTGGTACCCCCTTAGTCTTTGACTAATTTCCATTCCACAGGTAAAAAAGGGCATATCACAGAGTTCTGTGGGGCATATATATATTGCTTGCTTTTCCTTGTTGCTTACATTTTTGCTGTAATCTGGCCAGTTTCCGTGTATTAGTCTATTCTTGATGACCCTTACTAATTAAATGTTTCCTATTTCATTTGGCAGACTCCATGAGTCCCTCTAGTGTCTTTTTTTTCCCCGATGACATGCAGTGTCAGAGGGACTCTAGATATTGGATTGTCCAAAAATGTTGACAAAAAGTTGACTGATTGGTTATATAACTTTTCATTTACAATGATTATTTTCCAAAAATGTTAACTGATTGGTTACATAACTTTTCATAAACATTGGCTTTTGTTTTGGATTTTTATGTCCAAAAACACTAAATATCTATAAACCTGTTATGTCACTTTGTTTCATTTCTGCTAATGTCAACTTGTAACTTGTAGTTCGGACTGATAATTAAATTATAAACAAATACCTTGTTATATAATAATTCAAAAATTCCCACAATCTAAAGAAAACAATTTTGTTTGAAGTTCATTCTGCCATATCTTGCTGATTTGTATGCTGCTTGTGCTCATTTGCATGGCCAGTTCACGGAGACTGCAGTGCAATGCTTGCACTGCTTCTAATACATAAGCAGTCTCATGGAGGCTGGCCTATAGCACAGTGACATTTTAAGTAAAGTTGTAAGATGCAGGTGCTTGAGTAACCACAAATTGACTGATAATATGAAGCTATATATCTAACCGAACATGCTGAAGAGCAACCAACAATGTTGTGTCTGTAATCAAGAAATAAGAGCAACAAAAGCCACACTTTTTGCTTATAGTGTAAATCAAACAGTGTGGCGCCTGATGCCAAGGCTATTTTCTTGGTTGACAATTGAAATTATACAATGCTTTGATAAGATAGCCATAACAACCAACAAAAAGACTTGCCTGACTTGATTGATGTGTTTTCATTACTACATGTATTTAGGTGGGCCCATCTGAGAACATTTATAAACTATTTTTTTGATATTTCATTACATGATTAGGCGCAGTTTTGACAAACATATTTTAAGAATTTGTAAGAAGTGACATGCTGCTTCACATATATGCGACATTGGGCTAATGAGCATCTCAGTCATTAGGTTATAATTAGGTTGAACACATCTTTTGGTTTCTACAGACTAGACCCAGGAGACAGTCGAATAAGTTGAAAAAGTCAGTTGAATTTCATTTTCAAGTCAGTCAGTCACATTTGGGTCAACTAGTCACTGATGTGTTTTGCCAAAGTCAGTTGGAATTGGTCAACTAAATCTGACCGAGCAAGCATATCCAACCAAGGATGAAAACCAGTTAAACCACTGAAATTTTATTATTTCGAAAGTGGATAAGAGTTTATCAGTTGCCTTTGTTGATTTGTTAAAAACGAATTTTCAATAGGCTTATATGCATGTCATCAAAGAAAACCGATTTAATGAGAAGTTCATCACAACAAATCCCATTTCAAATCTCTCAAAGGCTAATTGCACTTCAAGAATGTTCACCAGACTGACACTTCAATCACATTCATATCCTGACACTTCAATTCCAATAGAATAGACACTGACACATCAATTCCAATTAGACACTGATACAACAAGAAGGGCACCTTGCAATCCAATGGCAATGAATGACCCTGTGTGTATACTTATCAGCACTATCACCCAAATCCGCATTTTACAGATTCCGTTCCGCCGATTCCGCATTTTACAGATTCCGTTCCGCATTTTACAGATTCCGCTTTTTACAATTCCGTTCCGCAAAATACAGATTCCGTTCCGTTCCGCGTTTTACAGACGCCCCCGTGATGGATCCCTGTGGGACACCGGTTTTTAGATTTAACCATTCACTTCTAATATTCCCTAGCTTTACTGCTTGTTTCCTGTTCTTTAAATAACTCATGATAAATGAATAACTCATGATAAACACCGATCATCAGTTGGACAACAACACTGACATCTCCATTAAAATTCACAGACAAAATGATCATTACAGTGCTTTAAAACCATCCTCCGAGACCACTTCATCAAACAAGCAATCAACCACCGTCTTAAGGTATAACCGAGAAGATCTATTGTCTCTCCGACCAGATGCCTCCAAACTAACTCAGAGTACACGTAAACAACTTTTCAAATATCGCCTCTGGAATCCAAAACATTCAAACGGTATTACAAAAAAATGCAATTCCATCCCTAATGCCCATAGGCAACAATCGTGGCCAATGGACTCAAATTGAGAACATCACTACACCAATGCCACCAATACATTGACAAATAATTACAACACAAACATCCATAGGCAATAACCGTGGCAAATGGAATCTCCAAAACACCATGAGAAACAAAATCATTTTCAATTCTCCTTCCATAGGCAACAATCGTGGCCAATGGAAAAAACTAAAGAAAAAACTAGGGAAAAACATCCAACAAGGTCAACCAACAACCTGATCTACCCATCCTTCAATCATCAACCTGAGGACAACTACATAAAGATCAAGCTCGCAACAGTCAACGTCAGATCAGTAAAAAACAAAACCTCCCCACTGTTACATCACTTCATCACAGATAACTTTGATATTTGTACCATCACTGAATCTTGGATTCCATTAGATGATCTTATTTCCATCAATGAGCTACGCAACGACCAAGTCAACTTCCAAGTAATTCCTAGACCTGACAGACGTGGTGGAGGTACAGCAGTCCTCTTCAAAAAGTCCCTAGACATTCAGTTCTGCAAGAGCGGAGTACTTAAATCCTTTGAATTCTCAATCTGGAAAATAAATGATAAGCAACTTCCTCGCTACTTAGCTATTATCTATCGTCCGCCTTACAGTAAACAGCACCCAGTAACTACTTCCGTCTTCCTTGAAGAATTTCCACAATTTGTTACAACTTCACTAGCTGAATACAATCATGAGCTAATTATAACTGGAGACTTTAATATTCACTTTGAAGACCATGAAAACAATATAACCCGCTCCTTTGAGGAAAATTTGGAAAAACTTGGACTTACACAACATGTCAAGCATTCGACACATACTTGATTACATCGTCACTTATGAAAACAGCAAAATTAACATTAGTCCTCCCACCTCTCAATACTTCATATCCAACCTCTGCTTTGTGTCTACATTTATCAACATCGAAAGACCTCCAATTTTAAACAAGTCAATAACATACAGAAAGATTAAAGACATCAATAAACAAGAACTTGCCATCGACTTCAAATCTGCTGCTGAAAAGATTGTAACATCTGACATCAATCACACTGACAGTCTGGTTGATGCTTACAATCAATCCTTCAAGGCTGCCCTCGATAAACATGCACCAGTAACCAGTAAGAGGATTTCAACAAGAAAAAAGGTTCCATGGTTTGATTCTGTCGCCCTGGAACTAAAACGTCACCGTCGTAAATTAGAAAGGATATGGAGAGTTTCAAAAACCGCTGAGAACAAAAATCTGTACATCGACGCCTGTAACAACTACAAAACACACCTGAACAAATCAAAAGATCTTCATCTAAACAGCCTCATTTCTCAATGTGGAATTGACTCTAAAAAACTTTTCAATGTTGTGAAACAACTCATGGGTATTTCAAAAGAGGTCACTTTACCAACTGCATTCTTCGATGAACACCTTGCAAATGATTTCTGCAAATTCTTCCTTAGCAAGATTTCTAATATTCATGAAGAGCTCTATCATTTTGATCACTTTAATCCAGAAGTGTCATGAACGTTACCTTTGAAAAGTTCAATAAAGTCTCTGATGCCACGGTGAGAAATCTCCTACGTTCCTCTAAACCGGCTAGCTGTGATTCGGATCCAGTACCTACTACACAAGTTAAAGAATACATTGACATCTTCTCCCAACCAATCTCTCGGATTGTCAACTCATCGCTCTCTACTTATACTTTCGCAGATCGCTGGAAGAATGCAATCATCTGTCCACTTATTAAGAAACCAAGCCTAGACAAGAAAACCCTTTCTAATTACCGTCCAATCAGTAACCTAAGCTTCCTCTCCAAAATTACCGAAAAATCTGTCCTGTCCCAGATCTGTCCATATCTTTAGGCAAACAATCTTCTACCATCATACCAAAGTGCCTATAGAAAATACTTCAGCACTGAGACAGCCATTATCAAAGTCATCAACGACATCCTCTGGAACATTGAGAATCAGAAAATAACCAGTCTCGTTGCTCTGGACCTTAGTGCCGCTTTTGACACTGTCGACCATTCAACCCTACTGAAAGTGCTGCAGAACTGTTTTGGAATAACAGGTGATGCACTTCAATGGATGAGTTCCTATCTGCGACCAAGGTCTATGCATGTAAAAATCAACAATTCCAAATCTGAATTCCTCAATCTACCATTTTCTGTCCCTCAAGGTAGTGCTGCTGGTCCCATTCTATACACAGCATATGCAAGCACAATGCAACTCGTAATTGCTAATTACGACACCAAGATCAGTGGATACGCTGATGACCATATCATCTATAGCAGTTTCTCGTCTGCTACTACACAAGCCGAGTCAAAATGTTTAAATGATCAGCAAAAGTGTGTCAAGGACATACGTATATGGATGAATGAGAATCGTCTAAAAATGAATGATGATAAAACAGAATTTATCTTCTGTGGCTATAGAACCCAGCTTAAGAAGTGTCACAGTTCATTTTTATCAGTTGATGATGCAAAAATTGATAGAGCCACAAGCTTTAAATATCTTGGTGTAGTGATAGATGCGGAACTCAACTTTAAATCCCATATTCAACAAAAGTGCAAACTGGCATCACTAAGCCTCAGGAACATCAAATCTATTCGAAAACATCTAAGTGTCGATTCTTGCAAAACGCTAATTCAGGCACTAGTCATCTCACACCTTGATTACAGCAACACGATCCTATGCGATCTTCCTGAATCCACACTAAAACCAGCTCAACTCATACAAAATCATGCTGCAAGGGTAATTCTGGGTCACAAGAAACATGACAGCGCGACATCTGCTTTGCGTGTCCTTCATTGGCTACCGATTAGACAGCGCTGTAAATTCAAATTGCTCCTTATGGTCTTCAAATGTCTTCATGATACTGCACCATCATACCTGAGTAACCTGCTCGTCATACAAAAAACATCAGCAAGCATAACAAGATCTTCCTCTGATACCGGCATTTAACTGATAGTACCAAAAACAACTCGAGCAACCTTCGCAAAGAGAAGTTTCTCAGTCGCAGGCCCACATCATTGGAACAATCTACCATCAGAGCTACGCGAATGTAATAAAATTGACTCCTTCAGAAAGAAACTAAAAACTAAACTATTCAATGATTATTTTAATAAATAACTGACCCATAGGCAACAAACGTGGCCAGTGGGTTAATCATATTTTCATCCCTGTTTTTTATATTATGTGCGTTAAGTCTACCCTTCACTTCAATTAATTACTCTATTAATATTTATTTATAAACTTAGTTTTTATCGTCTTACCAATCTATGTTTTTAACGTGGTAAAATTATTTTTAGTAATTTATTTATTTTAGTCATTATCATGTTTTTACATATCTTTATATATTTTAATCTATCATTATCCTTATTTATTGTACAGCGCCCTAGGAGCGCTATATAAATTAATAAATTCAATTCAATTCAATATGCAGCAAATATTATATGATTGATTAAAATCTGTAAAAAAAAAGGTAAAATAAGTTTTGAAAAAGGGGGATTAACCAACCTGACTAATCCAGTGATAAACCTTACAGCAACACAGTGTTCAGATGTGCAACCTAGAACTCTTTGTGAAGGTCCACCATTATCTCCTTAATTGTTGTGTCCCATTGTTTTAATTGCTTCACAAACTAAGTTTTTTAAATAGAAAATCACCCCAAGGCAAAAAAACGACACAACTTACCTAAGTCTCCCCTACTTTATTTTTTTACTAAAAATTTGAATAATACACATCTGCACATGAACCAGGCCCCACTGACAAATGTTAGAAATATCCATTCCACAATATTTATGTTAATGTACATGTTTGAAGAAGGAGGATGCATACACCAAATTCATGGTGTTAACAGAAGGCCTCGGTTCAACAATGCATATTTTATGGTCTTATATGGATCGATTAAGTTTGATTTTTGTGTACATAATTTAAAGCTTTGCTGAAGGTTTAAATGCTCATATTTGTCGTATCGCATTGTGGGTTTGCTCAAGGGCAGTCCATGCTTGCACACAATCTGGTATTTGTTTATTTCACACATTAGGATATTTATATTTAATCTCAATGTTATGACAAACACAGAAACTTTGCAATGAAATTATACAAAAGCTGAGAATTTGAGAAAAACAGTTCTGTAATCCCTCTAAGGAACCTCCACCAAGCATAAGTGGCCTCAGTATCTTGCTAGAGCTATTTTTCCGAGGTGATTATGAGTTGTAATCTCTCAAAATTGCGACTGAAGCTACTAAGGGGATTACTGTCCACTTAAGAAAGCAGTCTTAAACAAGCAAACACCCTGAACAGTTTGATTTCTGGACAACTGTGAAGATTTTCTATGAAATGAACCATTTTCTACGAGATTCCCCTCCCTCCAACCAACCTTGTGCAAAACATTCAAATCAAATTTTCACACTTCAGTAATTAAAGCATGTATTTGCTCTAAATAATTCTGAAGTCATTATATATATGCCAAGGCTTGATTTTCTCATTCGAAGGTAATTCCCAACAAGCATACAGTATTATTACAGCTAAGGTATAGCACAGCCTTCCACATGTTACACCCATATATATACCCAATGTGTGGGAACTTTTACTGGTTCAGCATAGAAACTGATACAAGGGACCTATAAAAGAATAAGGTGTACTTTGTTATAGAAGATAGTGAAAATACTTATTACAAATGTATATATCATAAAATTTGTCCTATCTATCTATCTATCTATCTATCTATCTATCTATCTATCTATCTATCTATCTATCTATCTATCTATCTGGTGTATCTCTTAGATCTCAGCAAGGCTCGATGTCAGCCAATTACTGCAATAATGATATATTATACTGATTGGATATAAAACACAAACTAACTTTTTTTTCTGATGGTACAAGTCCATATAATTATAGTCTTTCCGTAAAGTAGTTGTGACATTATAATTGCATGAACTATGAACATAATGGCAGTATGTTTAAGTCACAATATCTGTCCATTATCACCTCATAGTCGCCTGTGAAACATAGTTTGGCCAAAGCATAATCTCAGTCTTGCTTTAAGTAAATGTTGCGATTATACAATGTGCAGACTGAAATTCATAATCACCCACAGAGGTGTTGAGATAGCTGTCACTAATGTCTTGTGTAATCTCCAAGGCTACCAAGTGATAGTCGCCTGGTGACTTAAATGTTTTCCCAAATTACCATTTCAGAGTTGCCTCTGTGACACTTAAGAGGTTGATACTTAAATTTATATATCATCCCTTATATACTCACACCATTGGTGATTAATATTAATGCCCCATACACATCATTGGACTACACTGCAAGCTGTATAGCAGTCAACAATGATAGATCTGTACAACTAAAATAAACAAATCGCAGTTTTGATGTAGCCTTTTCTATAATCACACATTGTCGACTGACATCTCAGTCTCAGTCCCATGGTCGCCAACAGGCATCCCCCTGCCCTTTACTTGTGTTTCTCATTGTTTTCCCATTGAAATTAGGGTTTCTTAATACAATTATATAATCACAACTCAGTCGACTTGCAGTAGACAATGTCTTTGCAGTCCCATACACTTATGTCAGTCGCTTTTAAAATCTCAGTCTCTTTCCCATAGTCGCCAACAGTTATTATGAGCTGTAATCACCCAAAGTTTCGACTATGGACACTTAGGGGATCATTGGCTACTTAGAAAATAACAGTGTTATACAAGCAAACAGTGACACAATTTATTTGTTAATGAAAAGTACCAGATAATTGTTTACTACAGCTTTGTAAGGTAATGGCTTTTCTAAATAAATTTCATATTGTGTTAGTACTTCACGAGTTTATATGTTTAAGATATCTTCAATCCAAATTGCTGCCAAAAAAATGAAGCATACACCCTCACCTTATACGTGGGAAATTAAATTGCTCAGCATAGACTCTTAACACAAAGGACCTGATGTAGATGATCTCCAAGATTCCAAATTCACAATTTTGTGTGATTACAGCCCATACTACCTATGGGCGACTGAGACCGAGATTTTAAAAACAAGTTACTGGCAGGTAACTATGCAAGTGTCCGTGTTGCCCAAGTCCTGTGATTATAAATATCTCACTCAAGTGTGCAGGTCAGGCAAAAACATACTTTAAGTCTCCAATTGGGCTGCTATGCGTGTTTAAATTGAGGTAATGTGATAATGAATACAGGTGACTTAAACATAATCACTCCATAGTCGCCATCAATATAGCCATGCATTGATGATTGATAAATTCTACCCTCTCCTGCGTGTTTTTAGTTGTTTCCCTTCATTTTGAATTGGTATCAGGCTTTCTCAATACAAAATTATCCATGAGTAACTGTATGAAACAGAACTGTCATAAACTATGTTTTGGGCGACTTCAGGCATTCTGTAGATTACAGAGATTACAGTTTATAATCACCTCAGAAAAAAAGCTCTGGTAGCCAGCTAAGTTCCCTTATCCTGAAAAACTTCAATAGTATCAAAACTGCTTTTGAAACAACATAACAAATTCCATAAGAGTTATTTTGGGTGGTACCCTCACCATGACAATTATTGGTTATTTTTGGTTACCCTTAGCCAATGACACATAAATATAGCTCAATACTTGAACTGTATCCTGATTTTCATTTATATGTTAGTCACACTTTCTTCATTTGAAAGGTATTACAAAATTCGGTTCATATAGCTATACCATTCAAACCTACAATGTAAATATCGGCCCATATGGCAGGGAGGTATGATAGACACTCAATCATCCTTTTAGAGAATTATGTTGTAAAAGATGTGTCATGTATATAATGTGTCACCTCCGTCTGATATTTGACCAACATCTATGTTTAGCAGAATATAATAGTGTTTTTCATAGACTTTTGTACCCTACAACTATAGAATGGTTTGTAAACTTTTGAATTTAAAAAAAGTAAATTTCTCTTTTAATTTGTCAGATTGTAGAACAATGCAAAGAGGCATTCCTTGAGAGTGCTGACCCAGAGGCCTTGATGTGCATGCCAGCACACGATGATGAGTATAAGAAGATGTTAGAAGTGTACTTCACAAAACGACACCATGAGTCTCTTGCTGACTACCTTTACAAATGCATCATTGCTGACGAACCAGTTGAAGCCCGCTTCTGCCAGGTTTGTTTTGTGAAAGTTTTTTGGTTTTATCAGTTATGTCCACGCACTGTATTTAGTTGTGTGCTTTTGAGTTTTCTACAAGACTTAGTGTTTTTGTAGCCAGTTTTCTAAGTACAGTGGTCCTTGTATTATAAGACTGCCCCTTCTGTGGTCATGAAGCGGTCTCTCGTGGGGGTGCGGTGTCTTGTCGGGGTGCAAAATGCACTGAAAATGCCACATAAGGCAAGGCGGTCTTACAATGGGGGGTTTTATAACTCAGGGACCACTGTATCTACTATTCTACGTAGTATTTCAACTTAATCCGATTGGCATATCTTTCCAATCCATGTGTTGAACATACAAAGCAACTATAAACATAATTTTGTGCATCAGTGAGCAGCTCAGTTTCGTGACTGAGACAGATTAGCAGGTAAATTGAAGTAAGCACCATATACTTCACGGATCTGGAGAAACTTTTTCATGCTACTAAAACGAGTTTGATTCTATGTTAACTGAACCAAATTAAAAACACAAAACTAATTCCAATGCGTTTTTTTGTTGTATGTATGTGCTTCACATGGGCATTTATGTGTGTACATATATGTAATTAGGCGTCAAAGGATGTTTCAAATAATGCTCACACTTCAGTGCTTTTATGCAACTGGAGCGCCGCTCACTAGAGCATTAATTAGCAAAACTTTGAGGCCCTCTGATTTCCATAACAGTCCTAATTTACAAGACAGAGCCATGCGGTTCGAATTTCAAGTACGATGGTGTGTGTCTTGCATTTCTTTTTCTTTTAATAATTGAACTATGTTTGAGTGACTTTCAGATCACCACATACAGCAAACTGCTGGCTCGCATTGAGAGGGACAACATAGCCAAGAGACTGGAATGGCCAAGTGATAGAGTTTTTCTTCAGAGTCTTCAAGCTTTTAGCACAGAGCAGCAGTTCACTAAGATGCTCAGGTGAGATCAGATTGGAAAATATGTGGTTTGATTGGCTTTTCTATAGCTGTCATGTAGGTAAATGGACCACTGCATTAGTTCCATGTTTTTATGTGTGCCATCCTTACTTCACAGTGGATCACTACACCACTATATCAGACAACTTTCTCGCTTGCAATAATTATGATACTTACAAACATTTATAGAATTTTTTTCTTTCATGACCAATAAGGTGCATTGCATCGTCTGCCCTTAAATTGTACATCATGCTGGCAGTCCAGTAGAATTTAAGAAAACAATCATGTTGGTGAGCTCAACAGCACTGAAAATGTTGGCATATATTTGCAGACCTGGGGTAATCGTAATCAGTAATCGTAATCGATTACAGATGAATACAGGTTGCTGAGTAATCGTATTCGTAATCGATTACTTTGTCTGAAATTTCAAAGTATTCGTATTCGTAATCGAATACTTCTTTAAAGTAATCAGTAATCATGATTACTTCATGAATACTTTGTCCCAGTTCGCGCCATTGAGAGCCTGCATTAACAATAGGTGGCGCTGGGGGTACAACAACACTGCCCTCTGTTGGAAAGAGCAAAACTGCTCAGCAAGATGGCGGATTTGCGTAGCTTTGCGAGTTTTAGTTTATCAGTAATTAATTTATTATCGTTTTCATAGCTGTGTGTTTTTCTGAAAACCGTGACATCAGAGGGTATCGGTGAATGTTATTATTTTGTACCCTGCTTAACCACAATATTTAGTATCATAATCTTCTTTTTTTTATTCAGGAGATGTAGATCATCTACACTGAAGGTGCCTGCAATTAGAGTATTAACGTGAAATTAATTATACACTATATAGTGACAATTTTTACCTTCAGCGAACGAAGTTCGAAGAAGGTTTTGTAATCACTTGGGTAAAACTGCTGTCCGTCCACCGGTCGGGCGGGCGGGCGGCGGGCGGATAGATCGTTTCCGGCCAAGCACTCGGCCTCTATTGAATGTACGTGGATGAAATTTGGTACACATCTAGCTTGTATGGTCTAGTTGTGCCTTTTGATGGTCTGGTGAATAGATCTTAAATACTTTTTGAAATAATTAACAAAATATAAAATTTTTTTTATAATAATAATAAAATAATAAAAGTATAGATTTGTATAGCGCTAGTTTCAATTGAATTGCTCACCAGCGCTGTGAGAAAATACTATTATCTGATATCGTAACTGATTTTGAAGAGATGGGTCTTCAGATTTCTTTTGAAGCTTAGTAGAGACTTTGAATTCCTGACAAAGTCTGGCAGATTATTCTAGAGAGTTGGGGCACTACGAGAGAACCCACGATCCTCTATAGCTTTGTTATTTATTCTTTTTGGGACTGACAGCAAGTTTTTTTTGTTGCTTCTCATGGCAGATTATTCTAGAGAGTTGGGGCACTACGAGAGAACCCACGATCCTCTATAGCTTTGTTATTTATTCTTTTTGGGACTGACAGCAAGTTTTTTTGTTGCTTCTCATTTCGCGTAACTGCGAATCCTTAGTCTTGATCAGTTGTTGTATGTAGGCTGGGGCTTGGCCATTTTTTTTTTTGTTTCCGGTCCAAGGCTCGGTCATTATTGCATGTGCATGGATGAAATTTGGTACACATGTGGCCTATATGGACAATAAGCGTTATAATAACCACACTTCTCCTATCTTTAAAAAACACACACTTCTCCTATCTTTAAAAAACTACATTTGCTAAACTTGAACGACTTATTTACTTTGAGCTGCTGCAAATTTTATCAAAAATCCCTTAAAAACATACTACGACCATATTTTCTCAGCCAGTTTCAAGCCAACAATCAAGTTCATCACTATGAAACAAGACAACAAAGCAATATTCATTGTCTCAATATCAGAACTTCCATAGAAAAACAGTCACTAAATTATAAAATATCTACAACATGGAATAATCTTCCTTCCTCAATTACTTCAAAAGCATGCCTATCCCCACAATCATTTTCCAAGAAACTTAAAAAATACTTTGTGTCGAATTATCAGGAAAATTGTTCTATTCCAAATTGCAATGTTTGCCTTCATTAGCCTCCTTATATATATACATAGAAGTAGATTAACTTCCCGAAAATTTTAGTTTTAAAATAATTTATCAAAATTAATTTTTTATCCAACCTCCCCTCCCCTATAACATAAGAATCCCCCCCCCCCACCTACTATATTCAAAGTATGTGTGTAATAATTTGAATTTTATGCTCAAATATTTTAAGATATTTTTCAAGTCAGTTACTATGGACAGAGTAAAAATTTGTGTTATCTCTTTTTACAAATCACGTAAAATAATTAATATTCTGTATATCTTTATATGTTGCCATAGGATAACCACAAATGTAATTGTTGCCTATCTATTTTATTATATTATATTCTTTATATTTGAATATGCCACCTATTGATTGATTTGAGGATCATAACATTCATTTGAATTATACCATTACTTAATTGTCTTCTTCTTTTTTTAAATTTTTTTTCTTAAGCTATTGCATATTTTCTGAATATTTTATTGTCACCCAGAATAACAGATGCCATTAATCATCCATCTCATCTCATCTCATTTCATTTCACTAAGGGGTGTCCAACCCACAAACTGCAGAGTTTCTATGGGCACCCCTCAACATCACATTATATAACATTTCACCATATGTTGTCCTGCTATTGATTTATGTGGATGTTGAAAATAAATTTCTATTCTATTCTATATGGTCTAGTAGTGCCTTTTGATGGTCTCATTGACAGATATTCTATACTTTCTGAAAAAATGAGAAAAAATATAAAAACATATTTTTTTTGTTTTTTGGGCTAAGACTCGGTCACTATTGCATGTACATGGATAAAGTTTGGTACACATATGGTCAATATGGTCTAGTTGTGCCTTTTGAAAGGTCTGATGGAAAATATTATATACTTTTTGAAATATTGAAAAAAAATTAAAAATTCATTTTTTGTTTCTGGCCCAACATCCGGTCACTATTTCATATACATGGAGGAAGTTTGGTACACATATGGCTTATATGGTCTAGTGGTGCCTTTTCATGGTCTGACAGATGGCTATTCTATAGTTTTTGTAATATCGAGAAAAAATATTCAAAAGAATTTTTTTTAAATCGGAGCCAAAACTTGCCGACTATTGCATATACAGTAATGCAATTTTCCAAAAAAAAAAAAATCACCTATGCAATGTAGCAGTGCTTTTAGATGCGTATAACACTTTATAAATCATTGAAAAATTCTATAATAGCATTAAATTTTTTTGTTTTCAACCGACGCCTCATAACCTGTACTTTGTACATGTATGAAACTATACCATAATATGAAACTATACCATAATATGCGTCAATTAGTCTAATTAGGCCTTTCCCTGATTTTACAAATCCTGGCAAGCAGATGGGAAGATCGCAGGCCAGCGGGCAAATAGAGATAATTGAAGGCCACTACTCGACCGCTATTGCATACCTATAAGCAATTTCGTAAACACACCAATTTTATGATATTATTGTAATCTTCTAAAGGTGTTATTCGCTGAAGGTTTGCTGCCGCGCAGCCTATGTTTTTATAGTACTTGTCCTCACCATCTATCTTTTTTTGAATATATTCCTTAATATTTTCGTAGCTGGGTCATTCAGTATCAAATCAAATAAATTTCAGAACATTTTGTAAACATTATATAATACACCCATCATTCGTGTAATGCCTTCTGCATTCCAAAAAAAATGTAAAAATTGATAGAGTGTAATAGTTTAGTGAAGGCCCACGTTATAACAGTCAGGAAATTGCATATGCACAAAGAGTGGACTGTTGAACTGTGAAAATAGCACTTAGTGTGACATCATGCTGATGATTTGTCCAGATCATACCCAAAACTTTCAATGTTAATTTGATTTAAGAAGACTAATCCTGCTTGTTGGTGACATAGAAAGCCTTCGACAGTGTCAACGATAGAATGCTTTGTGAAAAACTAAGAATTGCTGGTATTGATAACACCTGGTTTAAGTCCTATCTTGAAGGCCGTAAGCAAGTTGTGTGCATTAACAATTGTGTATCAAGTGAAAAAGAGATTATTTGTTAATTTTTTCATATTGACTAACAGCGTGGATAGCCTTTATTGCCTCTTGACATCATTTTGCTGTCCGGGCCACACTGGAAATAAGTTTTTAACTTTTGTGTACGATCCGAACCGCATTACAATAGTGTACTGCTTGTTATTGTGTAAACCTATCTGTACCTTCTTTTAATGTGACTGAATAAAGTCTATCTATACAAACGAAAGGATTATGCATCTTGAGTTTTACTCTAAAATGAGTTATGACAAATCAAATGGCCTTCTTTTGATCATGACGATGACACTTCATCAGGTTTCATGAGTCATGAAGTGCCATTTTAACATTGCAAAAGTCCACTCTTTTTGCATATCAAATTTCCTGGCTGTAAGGTCCTATTGTCTCTTACTCTCTATTAGGCCAACATTTATATTTACACCTTTGTTGCATTATCTGAAATTGTACTGTCAGCCACCTGGATTTTTGACCAGATAATAGCATTCAGGTCCTGTCATCAGGCGAGCTCTATTTAAAAATGCTAGAACTGTCGATAATAAGCAAAATATATACTTTATGAAAAATGTATTTTGGAATTATTTGTTTCAGAAAACTGTTTTTGTGGAAGCAAGATTATGAGCGAGTGTTGATCCTCCAGTGTGACTCAGGAAATGAGAACACTCAGCTTCTGGCATGCGTTCGTCACTACATCATGAATGCCTACCAGCAATTCCTGGAAGACCCGCAAGAAGAAAGGATTGGTCACACCCATGTGGTCTTGGTAGTGCAGTTGCCTCGTCAGAAAGGAGGATGCTTCGTCAGTTTCCAGGTTTGGTGACAATTTGTCAAAAATAATATGTTGTGTTACAGCAAATTCAACAAGATGCGTTTCTGCAAAAGGTCCGTAAAATGTTGCAAATACACTTTATATGATTGGTAGAGACACTGAATAACATGGCATAAATCTGATTCGAATTAAGTTTCAAACTGCTATGCATTGAGTGCACCGCATAGGTCATTATTACTCTCAGTCAGTTGAAATATATAAAACGATAATTAAAAGAAAATTATAATTAAAATTAATTTCAATATTTCACATGGGAATTCTTGCATGATTTCCATCAGGTAGCTGCAAGTACGGGAAAAATAATTCCTTATTTATTTTCACCTACTTTCATAGTCAAAATGCATATAACCTACTTGAGACATGCAGTGGCGGCTCAAAGGGGGCGGGGCAGGGGGGCTGAAGCCCCACCTCAGCCCTCCCAACTTTTGATTATTAAAGTTCTGATGCAGAATAAATCTCCGATGATATCATGACGTAAGCCACATGTACGTCCGTTCCATAAGAACGTACCAGTATATGCAGACCGTGTGGTGAAGTGCAGTATCTAAAAATAATGACATATTATCTGGAATGTCCACTCTCAATTCACCCCATTACTCGTTTCAGAAAAGTAAAGCTTGACCAACATGGCAACATTGCAACATAGCAATATCAAGAAGGATATCTAATTTAGATAATTTAAAATCAGTATTTGGTTAAGATGGTCTTAAATAATCAAAGCAAATTACTTTTGCTAAATTGTGGTACCAACAGCTAAAAATCATCAAAATGTGACCTTTTGGCACATTTTGCTAATTTCTGTAAAATACAGATTGCCTACTTTGAACTTATTTTGGTGGAGCAGGTCACCTATAATAGCGCTGGATGGCTGCCATGCAGGTCTAGTTGAAGTATAACTACAACCTTATTATCACAAGATTTCTTCTCATGTTTTTCTGATTTGAATGTTCAAAAATTTATAGGCCTTCATACCAACTCTGGGCAGCAGGAAAAATCACAATCAATCCTGCCCAAGCAAACAGGCTTCAAGTGAGCCTGCCTCCTTTTTCGGAATCTTTTTTTTAAATGGGAATGAACTTATTCATCCTGCTAAGGAACCACAAACTTCGCCCTTTTCTGAGGAGTGGCTGGTGAATATTTGTTTTGTAGATGACTGGGGCCTAACTAAGCTGCTTACTGAAACAGAATATAGATAGGTAAAGTTAGCTACCTGAGCCGGGCTACCCGAGAGCTACCCGAGAGCTACCCGAGAGCTACCGAAATTTTTGTAAAATATGCTCCCTGAACTGGCTACCTGGCAATTACCTCGCAGCTACCTGAATTGTAGTTGAATTTAAGTACCTGACCGCTGCCTGAATATGCTGAGGAATGAAAAGTATTAAAGAAAGGGAAATCAATATAATACAGTAAAACAATGAAACTATGTGACGTCCAGTGGTGGCATTGGGGAGCATTTACCCCTCTTATTTGATCTCTGCCAACCCCCATCAGCTACTGAACTTTGATATAAATATACAATAAGTATGGTAAGTACCCCCCCCCCCCAGAGAGTCAAAACCAGCACCCCCCCCAGTACTTAACATGATATCTATGGAGTCTCGAAAACAACTTATCAAGCAGCTACAGTGGTACCTGCGTTATAAGACCTCCTGTTGTAAGATCAACTCGCCTTATGTGACCGTCTTCCTCCCTCACTTAGTGGTATTTTTAGTGTATTTTGCACCTTCATGAGAGACCGCACCCCAAAGAGAGACCACAGCCCCTACGAGAGACCGGTTCACGACTGCAGCAATATATTCGGGTAACTGCCGAGTAGCCAGCTTCATTTTCACCAGTCCCGGAAAAACCGGAGTACCGGGAAAGCCCCTTATATATTCCTTCCTACCTAGCTTTCAGGCTTATCTAAGTGATTTTATATAGCAAAACCAGCAAATTAATGGTTACTGCAAGGTGTTAAAATTGACTTTTTCACTTAACTGGAAAACTGGGCAACCAGGAAACCGGTTTTGCTATTTTTCGAGCAATTATCAAAAAACACATAATACTGGTGACTCCTGCCATATCTATTCTAGCGAAATAACGGAAAGGTGCATCTGTACCGGCCAGGTAAGAAATGAAATTTCATTCCAAAAGGTTTAACTAAAATTGATTAAAATGTCAGAAATAGCAATTAAAATGGTGAAATTACTCAAAAGATTCAGGTAACTGCTGGGTAGTCAGCTTTTGTCAGAAATTTATTTTCCGTTTTCCAAGATGAATGTAGTACCGGTACATCCTGTTTCGGTCAAAATTCATCTGATTGACTCGAATGAGAATGTCTTTTTCAGAACCGAAATATGTGAAATAGCTGCATAACTAGCAGAAATTAAAAAATGAGAACTTTTATTGATCTGAGGGTTGAAAAAAAACGCAGCAACACATCTATTCCTGTACCTATTTTATTTCCCGCACGAAAAAAATGAATAATTCTACGTTTATTGGGTGAAATTAAGCAATAGATTCGGGAAACTGCCGGGTAGCCAGCTTAATTTTCACCGGACCTGGAAACAGAGTACCAGGAAAGCCCCTTTTTGTGCAAAAACCTCTCTAGGTCAAATACGTTCCTTCCTATGTAGCTTTCATAGCTTATCTAAGTGATTTATAGCAAAAGGAGCTATTTAATGGTCACTGCAACGTGTCAAAGTTGACTTTTTCATAAAAACAGAATTAATCGTGCCATTTTTAGTGGAACTTGTCAAAAATTAAAATGACAATCAATTTCACATAGATCTAGTCCAGAAAGGCTGAAAATCCCATGGGTGGAGATGATGGTGTTGACCATGGTCACTTTAACCATTTTTGCTGCACTTAATGGTTTATGACTTCTTTGGATTCTTACAGTTTTATCAAATGGAAATATTGTATTCCTGCTTTTTTAACCTTTAAATCTCTGCAGCTACCGCGCTTATAATTCTAATTCAGAAGTTATCATTTTACTTCATTTTTCCTAGATATTATTTTGTAACTTTCGTCATTCCATCCGTGTTTCATTTGTCTACTGCCTTCTTTCTTTCTTCGTTAAATATACACTGTGTACCGTTTGCTCTATGCGAAGCGACCTAGTTAATCATAAAATCTTAAATTTTAGACCAGAAACCAATGTAATTATAATATAATATAGCCAGTATGCTGTATTTATGTATCAGAAATCTTGATGTGAAATTTAGAGCTTTAAATATTCAGCAATCAGAAGATTTGGTGATTCTAATAAAAAATGCACTAAAGTTTACTAAAACTGCCTCATCTCCAGAAAACTTAAATGATTGATTCCAAATTTTGTATGTGTATTGTGTATACTATATGACAGCCTACTAGCTATATGGCAACGTTTGTTGCTTGCTCTATATATGAAAACTGGCAAAATGTAAACAAAGAAAAGCCTTAATTGGGTCACTTGGTTGGTACACAGTGTGTATGGCTACGCTCTTGAAAACACAAGACCTCACAAGTAATTAATGTGAGTATAAGAAACAATAACAGGCTGGTCATCAATACATGTATGCAGAATTTCTGAACATTCTACCAACTCTGAGCTCACCATCTACACCAAGAATATGATGAAGTGGGCGGATCCATCTTGCCTGTCACCAGTGAGGTCATTGTCCTCTTTGTCAAAATTCAACCTTTGCAAATGTTTGAGCACAATTGTTTCGGCCTCCTTCAAAACACCTATTTCACACTCAAATCATCTGTACCTTCGTAACTCAAACTAGGGTGCATCGTCTGCCCCCAAAAAATTAAATAATGTTGTATTCATTTGCACTCCCCCCCCCAATACTCCATTGCCCGAAGAAAGACACTCTACAAAATTTCAGTAAGATTGGTTATGGCCTTAGGGTGGCACTTTTGCATTAAAGTTTGGTACCAAAATGACAGAAAGTGATGCTTTACATTATCGCAGTTAGAAATATTTAGCCTATTGTTTAATATAGGAATCTAATTCATGGTGAGAAACTATTTGATATGAACTGCTTAAAAGGTCAACTTTTGCACGACTGTTGCACCTTCATTGGACTTAAATATAAGGGCACCCTTTGGTGAAGAAACTAAAAAATTAAACTTATTTTTTAGATATCTATTTTACAAAATCTAAACTACACAATTTATAAGTCAATAAAATAAAAACTGAAAATATTACTAACAACCGCAAAACTGCAAAATAATACCTGATGCTCAAACTTCATGGCTGCAGTGCCACCCTTAGACATTGGAATTTGTTTCCTAAACTTTTGCAGGGCTTCTTTTACAAAAGTGCATTAAGTTCTGAAGATAAGGGCAGACGGTGCACCCTAACTCAAATACCTTTTAGCCATTTCAACAATTTTCCTTGACCAAGCTACACCATGTTTAATGATTTGCAAGCTTCTAAACTGAACAACAAACACTACTCCTTCCGCCAGCAACATCGTTAATTGGCACCCTCTCGGCATAACCTTTTCCTAACAATTTGTGACCTGCTCCACCAAAATGGGTTCAAAGTCGGCCTGCTATCATATTCAGTTGTGAAAATTACTTTATTCTATTGGAATTTGGCTTTAAAATGATGTTTCATTTGTCTTGATATCTCCACCCAATCCAAAGATATGGTACCTCAAACATTGATGATACGAAACATCGAACTTCGAGAAAATTGCATTTGAATTTCCCGCCATTACAATAAAAGAACTAGGAAAATCAAGATTGATGCCCAATTTAGATAATATAGAATCACTTTTTGGTTAAGATAGTTTTAAATAATCATAGCAAATTACTTTTGCTAAAACATGGTACCAATAGCTAAAAGTCATCAAAATGTGACCTTTTGACACATTTTTCTCATTTCTGGAAAATACAGATTGCCTACTTTGAGCTCATTTTGGTGGAGCAGGTCACATTTGTTTATCTCACGATTGTATCTTTCACATAGAGCGTTCTTGAGTACACTCTTTTCTGTTGACATCAATTGTGATTTGGCCACGTCAACATATTTAGGAACATCAACATTTGGCTTCCGCGAAATAGGCAACTCGTAGTGTTAATTAACAATCTTGCATTCTTTGTTCCGTAAGGAAACACATGTTCATCCTGGATTGACCATGAACACTCATCATCACCCTATCCTTCATTTTCAATGTCCCACAATGCATTAATCTGATCATTTACAGAGAGACTTGCAATGATGAAGTGCGGCACAAAACTTGTCTTTACATTAGTGATTCTTGACGACCCATTTAAAGCTCAACCAAACAATGTTCTTGTGGCAATTGGCTCATTTTTACTAGCAGTTCTAACCTCAAAAGGTACAAGCGCCTATGCATGATCTTGGCCAATCAAAATGCTGATTTCACCTCCAAACTCACAAACAGACAAGTCTAGCAAATGACCATACATACTAAATTCACAGCAGATGACTGGATGGGGATCCTGTCAACAACATAAACATTTTCTTTTATAGCATCTTTAGTGCAGAAACTGCTACTTGAGCCAGTGTCTAACAAGCCTAACACATTGTCACTGCCATTACAGTAGACAAACTTCAAGTGCTTACAAGAAATGATCTTGCATGCTGCCTGCTATGTCAGTCCCTATACTTATGCATGCTAAATGCCAATACTTGTTATTACTCATAAACATGTGACTGATTCATAGCCTATACATACCATGCAAAAGTAATTAGTCTCTAAATGACCTCACAAGCTTCTCAATGAATGTCAGGGCATGGGTGCAAACAAAATCCCTAACATTTCACAGTTTTACCAAACTGTAATAATCAGTAAATCATGTAGGATTATAATTATTGTTTCTGGTTTCACACAAAAGAAACATCAGCAAGATGAATTTTACAGTTTACAAAACTACTAACAGAAAAAAGATCATATTATATATATATGCTTTTCAAATTGACATGATGCCATAATGGAATCACACATGTAGAAATGAGAATTGTTATAAGATGGCTTGAAATGCCTAATTTAATCAGGATACGTCCAAATCTTGGAAATAATTTTTAGTTTCAGTCCCGACCCCAATGCAACCCACTTCCCCCCCCGCCCCAAAAAGCACAATTTCCACAGCCCGTCCCCCCTGCAAAGACAACCCCCCCCCCGCAAAACAAATCCTAAAAAAAACAAACACACACCTCTGGTTGGTTAATGCACTTTTCAGCTTTTTTGGACAGAACTGAAATGCTCTTAAATGATGCTCAATTAAAGGCAATAGTGCAGTTTTACTCCAAATTTTCGGCATCAGGAGTCTACTAAAACATGTCAGGGGAAAATTTTTTTTTTTTTCGGGGGGGTAAAAACACTAAAATAGAGGCCGAGGGATGAATTTTAATAGTAGTAATGAAAATAAGGTGTCAAATGAAAGAAGAGAAATAGCACTATATGATCCTGGAGGCGCTTTTTTGAATTTTGGTCTGAGTATTTTTTTTATTCCCAATAAGATGCCAAAAATGGCTCAGTTTCAACTAAAACCTCATGGAACAGGGATAAAAATTCAAAATTTAAAAAAAAGCGCCTGCATCATCTTGTAGCACTGCTTCTCTGCTTTCATTTGACACCTCATTTGTCTTTCTACCATTAAAACTCATCCCTCGGCCTTTTTTTGAAGTTTTTCTTCATATTTTAAGCTAAAAATAGCATTTTTACTATAAAAAAAATACAGTGCCCCCCCTGAAAAAAAAATTTTTTTCCTTGACATATTTTCTTGGATGCCTTATGCCGAAAATTTGGATGAAATACACAGAACCGCCTTTAATACAGCAGCAATTGAAGGAATAGCAGTGTAGCCCTCAAAAAGCTCAAAAGTGCATTAACCAACCAGAGACTTTCAACCCCCAGGCCCCAACACTACCCAAAGAAAACAGACTTTTCTAAACCCCCAAAATATATTAAAAACACACAAACGAAATCTGAACCAGTCCCCAAAGTTCTTGTGGACAAGCTTTTATTGCGCAGAATATCTCAACACTTCATCAACAGAGCAATGTCTCAGAATTATGACACATCTACTGCACTGCTTCTGACTCACAACCCATCTGCTCTATCTTTCAGCATAGCAGTGATACACGTCACTGGGTTTTTATACACATCACTGAGTGCTCTATGAGTCAATGAAAACACAGCTTATTTCAATGTTGAGATAGCAGCAACACCTCCAATGACATCATTGACGCTCTGAAAACAGCTGAATGCAAGGCATTTGTAAGCACTTGAGATTCGTCTACTGTAACACACACTTTCAACAATGAGTTGAATTGGCATATGCTCTTGAACATCACTCGCACATGCAGCTGTACTAGCATTTGTTACTTTGTGACATCTGTGCTCATCATTTGAAAGAACAGGTTCAGAAACAAAAATGTATCTGGTATGTTTCTTACCAAAACCATCATTACTGCAGACACTCATCTTTCTACTGTGAGCAGTAACATGATTGTTCATCAAACATTTTTCACAAACTTATTGTCCTTAACTAGTCTTATTCTATCATGAAATTTCATAACTTTGAACCGATCACAGAAGAGAAGTCGATGGTCAACGTCACACATAAGGCACTGCTTACGTTTGGAAACATTTTATTAGAATGCGGAGCTTGATTTACCGTAAGGAAGACACAGTTACTTTGTCAGTTTTGCTTTTTCCTTTATTTGACTGTTCATATAATATGGGATCATTCACTATGTCAGCCTCAATAGACAGGAAATTAAAAAGTTCTACAAAGTTGGAATATCTTCCTTTTTCGTCCAGAATTCTAATAGTCTGCCTTGTCCAACAACTTTGCATGGAGTCTGGCAGTCTCTTAATAACCTCGCCAATCAAACTATGGCTATCAACTTCACTCACCTTCCCCATCTGAGCAAGGATAGCATGACTGGTCGAAACTTCATGAGCTAGAGCTTGAATTTCGAAAGCTTCGTGAGCAGACATCCCTGTTCACAGACCAGAAACTACTCTCTCAATGATAGGATGCTCATTCACATAGTGCTTTGTGAGTAACTCCATGGCTCTCGTGTATTCACCTTCACTCAGGAAAGAACATTTATGAATGAGATTCTGCGCATATCTGCATGTGTTTAAAAGCATTTAATGATTCATGAGAATTTGTTCATCTGAGGTGACCTTCTGAGAAATCTGCTCGAACACAGCTTTGAATCCATGGAACTTCAGTGGGTTTCCTCCAAATTTCTCAACCTCAACTATCATGAGCCTCAACAGGACCTTGTCTTGTCTTGTCTTGTCTTGTCTTTGGATATTCCTCCTCTTCGTTCAGGAGCACCCCTATTTAGAGGGTATGTTCATAAAGTATTCATATTAATATTCAGAAAATTGTCACTTGGTGCGTATATAAAAGCAATTAAAAGATCAACCAGAGTATCTAAGATCCTTTAAGAGCATTTAAAAGCAACTAAAAGCGTTAAAAAGTGTTTAAAAGCTTATAGAAGCGTGTGATAAAAGTGTCAGTAAAAACTATGTTATTCTACGGCTACAGCTGCTATGTCTACGATTTTCTATTCTTGAGTTCCAATAATTTGTTCCTTGTGTTCGTCAGTTGCTGGCAGAGCATCGTGATATTCAGCTGAATCTCGGCCCACTTATCGCCATCATTGCTACTGCCTTGTGCTGGACCGTTTAGTAGTGCTTTCAATGGGTTTTCCTGTTGCTCTGTGATGTTATATCCCTTTCTTTTCAGCATATCCAGCTTGTTGGTTCTTCCAGGGTTGAGCGATGAGCAGCTGATTAGCAGGTGTTGTAGCGTTTCATTTTCTTCTCCACAGAGGATGCACATCGCTGATTCTCCGATCCTTCCCAGCTTTGTTTTCCTTTCTTGGGTCAGGTAGGTATTGGTGATCATCTTAGCTCGTATCATAGCTGCTGTGACGTGTCTTGGGTTGCCGGTACAGCTCCTCCAGATGGCATGAGGTTTAAATGGCTGGCGAAGGTCTATCTCCAGATATTGCAGGCTTGACTTCCCTGATTTGTTCAACATCAGCTCCTTCATCCAGAAGTGTTTTACTGTGTCTGTGACATATTCTTTCCAGTGGTTCTTTCTCCATGGCGCATTGGTCGCTCCTTCAATATTTATCTGGTACTGGCAACAGAGATTCTGGATATATGTAAACCAGCTGTGTTTCCCTCCCAGGCCCAGCTGACGGTTTGCTAGATCCACGAGAGTGGTGTTCCTGGACCTGCATACTGCACCAAATAGGGTCAAGGCCCTAATATGTATTTCGGCTTCGATTGGGAGGGTTCCGAGCATGATGTAGATGGCCTCCGTAGCTGTGTTTTTTGGCAGGCCCTGGATTCTCCTGAGCAGATTTTTGTGGAAGGCGCTAATGTCCTTAATTTGTTGTTTGCTTAGGACCAGGGCTTCAACACCATACAGCAGCCTGGTATCACATATGTGTTGATAATTTTCAGCGATGTTGCTGGGCTGAGTCCATTCTCCCCGTGCAGTCCTAGACTAGTTAGGGCATAGGCAGACCATTTCTCAACTTTTGGTTTACTCTCAAACAATTTTTCGTCATTGGGGTACGAGCAGTTAATTCAGTTAAAAACAATTGGCAGGGCAATTCATGTATACCGTATCATAATAGTCATAATAGATAATAAAAATATAAAATAAATAAAGCTTTATTACATTATAACCACACAGGTTAAATTTATACAGTTATATACTATAATATAAACCTAAATGATATCTAATCAGACTGTTAATTAAAAATATACATATAAAAGTAAATTACGACTGATAAATATTATTTTATTGAAACTAAGAGGATGGAGAACTCAACACAATTATAAAGTTGGTCGCAGTGCCAGGTTTTATTTGGCGTAACAAAGACAAGACAATCACACAGACACATAACATAAAGAAAAAATACACGACACACAGATGGAGACAGTTACAAAAAGCCTGCTTGGACCAGCCAAAAGAAGATATCCTAAAGCAGGAGAAGTGAGTGCGGAACCTACCTACGTGGAATGTAAGTGTAGGCAGGGTGCTGACAGAGAGGCCAAACAAGAGTAGGTCTCAGGAGGGGGCCTCATGTAGACAAGATAGGCACTGGATTTCCATCTACCAAGCCTCTTTATATCCTCCGAGGACAGGCCGGCCAGGGCCGGAGAGAATGAGATGAACAAAGAGGAGAATCCAACCCCAACGCAGATAGCAGAGACTTGAACCAAGATAGTTATACAGCTCATACGTGAGGTCAAGACCAGATGAGAGACGGAAAAGAGGGTCCCGAGGGCCCTTAGGGAACGATGAAAGGAAATGGGACATGATACAGACAGCACAGACGGGCCTCCCCGAGCATCCCACATGGACAAGATAACCATGGGGGGCGTTCTTGGAGGAGTGGACCCTAACCTGGAGAAAGGGGGATCCACGATAAAGACTGAGAAAGAATTTTTGAAGTGCGACCCCGGGAACATTGGACTAGGAGTCTTATTTAGCAGGGCGCATTCACAGTTTGTATTGGTGATTTTTACTGTTTAATAAGCTGAGAATCAGACAGAGAAACAGGCCATACAAAGCCAGGATACAGCAGATCTAATACAACCAAGAACAACACACAGAGTGAGAAAAACAGATAGACAAAGTGACCAGAAAGGAGGGAAAGTTAGACTTAATCCCACAGCCAATTAGACCGACAGAGCGACCGTTCTCTGACGCCAGCTTCAACATCTTTTGGTTATACTACACAACCAAATCCCAAAATGTTCTGTAAGTTAAAATATAATATCCATAATGAAATCAGGAAATTAAAAGTTTGTTAATACAGGAAGGAACAAAACTGTCCTTTAATCTGTTAGTGCGACAGATTGGTAGTGTGGTATTGTGACTGTACACTAGGTGTCGTCCTAGTGGACAGCTTCCCGCCAACAGGAATGAAGGGCAGGGTTGATATAGACAGTGAACTGGACAGACCTATGTACTTGTGGTGAGCACTTGTCACCATAGTAGTTTAAAATCTTTTGATACTCTGGTTTGTCTGTCAGCATTCATATATGGCACCAGCAATGAATGTAACTTGTGATTTTCACCCTGCATCTGTTCAAAAAGTTTCGAACACAATTTGGATCTGTGATCAGCTAAATGATCAAGTTTGCTGGAGGAATTGAGGAGAGCAGTAAAATATGCGTAACGCCCGTTTTTGAACTGACCCAAGTATTTCAGATTGGGATTTTGTAAAACGCGTGTGCCACACCTCACAACAGTTCTCCATAACAGGTCTGATCATGGCAATGTAATATGTGAGCATATCCTTAGGAGAAACGCCAGCTCTTTTCAACAGCACCAGGGAATGCAATCATTGAGCTGCTTTCTCTGAAATGTTGTTAACATGCTCTTCCCTGGACACATCGTCGGAAACATGTAATCCCAGCAGTTTGCTACTGCTCACCCGTTCAATAACTGTGTTGTTAATGTGCAGAGGGGGTATGTTCATTCTAGTCTTGGGATAGTTAATCTTCCGCGCAAGAACGAGGCAACCCAATGCACAAAACAATCATGTAGTACATGTACATCCAGGTTACTAAGTTTCTTCAGCACAGCGGAGTGGTCCACATGATCAAATGCCTTTTTAAAATCAATCAGCAATATTCTAACATGGAACCCAAGATCGTCTGTAGAACTGGAACAATTGTGAATAAGATTTATAAGTGCATGAGTTGTTCCAATTGCTTCATACATCCATATTGATCAGGGAGGATTTTATCCCTAATGGCATCCCAGGTCCACTGACATACAAATCCCTCCATGACATTGATAATAATTGGTGTGAGACTGACAGGGCGAAGGTCCGTTGAAATGCAATGTGGTGGCGACACCTTTGGTTAAGCAGTCACATTTTCAGATTTCCAATCCATTGGAATAAAGCCTTCACGCACAGATGCATTAAATATAGCAGCGAATGGTTTACCCAGGACACCTGCAAAGTCCCCTAGTATCCAAGATGGCATTCCATCTGGACAGGGTGATTTACTGCTGTCAATGGCTAGTAATGCTTTCTCCATTGCTTCTACAGTCACTTGGTATTGACTTGGTGTTTCAATAGCTTGCAGACGAACAATGGTATCTAAACATATATATAGGTGTTAGGTCCGAACTAATTGCAGCGAAGAATTCATTGATGTCATTGGCCAACTTTTGAAGATCGTCATTATTGAGCTTGTTAGGCATTCCTTGCTGGGAATTTGAATGTCTATCACCAGTCAACTTCTTGAGGTGGGTCCACCACTTACTTGGGTTAATTGCTGCGTTTCAAATTAGCCACTTTGTTTTGGTACAAGGACCTGCGCAAACCTTTGCTCATTCAGTTGGCCTTGTTTCGCTAGTAACGATACAGTTCATTATTGCCATCTGCATGAGCTCTCTGGTACTTTGTTATGAGGGTCTTGAATTCATCTGTAACCCATTCCTTGTCCGATTTACATCTTATAACAGTTTTAATCGGAAAATACTTGTCTATAAGGCCTTGGAGGGTGGTATTCAGCATGGTGTACATATCAGAGCATTCTAACAGTTTGTACAATCCTTCGAACTGTATTTGTCTGAGTTCCATTGCAAAAAGGGCTTTTTCGTTCTTGGGAAATTTGCGGACCTTACGTGCGGTTGTCTTTGGTTTCTGGATGTTGTGAGAAGGCAGAGGAACACATAGCACTACATCGTTGTCACTCAATCAATGGCATTACAAGAGAGTTAAATAATATATAGATATATCGCATTGAAACTCTGCTGCATGGTCACAAGCACCTGCTGTCCATTCCAGATTTCTCTTAAAAAGCATCATTAATTTTTACAGGGTGGAAAATGGCTGAATGCTCATGTGGACGACCTCCGACCAAGTCCTCACCCTATTCTGGTTAGACAGTTGAAGGAGAAGTCGATCAGGGAATTAGTGGAAGATGCTGTCAAACAGGATCCAAAGTGCCACCAATTTTTTACCGAGACAGAAAGCAAGATAACAGCCAGTATTATGGACACTGAAGATTTTTCTGACATGCCTCCTTTGGAAGAACCTGATCCGGACATTAATGTGTACCGACCTGAAGGGGAGACAGACGTCTCTATGGAGGAAGAATTCATGTCCATGGAAGGTGCACTGGATGATAGAGCTGGTGATGATGGAGGGGCGCTTTGTTTGCCGTTGCTTCTCTACGGTTGTTGTTCTAAGGCCACCACAATGCTTAGGGACATCAATCACAAACACACACTGGAACGTATAAAGACAATCAAGGAGCAACACTTCCCTGACCCTAGTTCTATTGAAGGTAATTATGTGTACTTCTTTTTTATGACCTTCTTATTAGCAGCGCAGGCTGCTTAGCTACTCTCAGGGGAGAGTGGGGCACGTTGGACCTCGGGGCACGTTGGACCATTGCCAATATTTTTTTTATAAAACA
This sequence comes from Platynereis dumerilii, assembly GCA_026936325.1. Taxonomy (NCBI): domain Eukaryota; kingdom Metazoa; phylum Annelida; class Polychaeta; order Phyllodocida; family Nereididae; genus Platynereis; species Platynereis dumerilii. Next base: position 701,306 of record JAPTHN010000136.1, read on the forward strand.
TACGCAGTTATCCAAATCCCCAATGAAGAGACCTTTGGTGGCATGCCTTTTATCCAAAAAATTTCATGAGCATTGAAGGAAAAGTGTGAGTTCTATATCAGGTTTCTTGATTTTCGGCATAAAAAGTGACTTTATCCAAGTCTCGATGGCCAGTCTACCCTTCTTAAAATATGGGGGATCTAGTCAGACAAGTCTTATAAATTGAAACTACCACCACTTAAGGAAAGTTTAATAGTTTAATAGTTAACAAGTTTCCCGAGTTCAAATTCCACCTTGTCAGTGAGACATGCACATTTTCATAAGAGATTGGGACGGGGCAGGTTGGACCAGCATGGCTGGGGCATGTTGGACGATTATAAACTGGATTGACTGACAAAAAATTATCTGCAAAATGTCAGCTGTGTAATTTTGACCATTAATGAAGCTTTTCAGGATAAGGGAACTTAGCTGGCTACTAAGAATGTCCCCTTAAATGCTTATGTTATGATTTCTGTAATGCATTACATAATAGTCACATTGCAGGTTTGCTGAAGCGAAATATATGTTTGCACACATATTCAATAAGATTATTTAAAAAATGTTGCATAATATGGTTCGATTACCCCCTCTTAGTGACCTCCCCTAAGCCTTAATGGACATAGGTTCTTAGTAGCCAGCTAAGTTCCCTTATCCTGAAAAAACTTCAATACAGGACCTAAGTCTTTCCTGTACAATATGAGGGTAAAATCAATTCAGTTGGCTAATCTGCCAGTCCTTCTAGCTGAAACAAGACTTATTAAAATTATCTGGGTTAATATTCTGATCTAATTATTCTGCAATGACACAAAAGTGTGTGTTGTGATCTGTGATAATAAAATGTGGTGCTTGCTCACTTTTTTCTACTTTCCTAGACTTTTATTCAGTGGTCCAATGGCCCCCCATGGCGTTCCAACATGCCCTGGACCTGTTGGACCAGAAAAAACAATTTCAAACTTATTTTTCTCCACAACTATAGAAGGCAGGTCAACTTGGTTTGGCATAAGGGTAGTGTATATGTTTAGAAGTCAGTCAGTAAAAAGATTTTTCAAATCTTTAGAGAAGCTTTTGATTGAGAGCCAAAAAATTTAAAAGCGGACCAACGTGGCCCACTCTCCTCTACTCAAAGAATCTTGTGTAAATTTTGTTGCATCGCTTTCATTGTCATATTTACTTGTGTCTGCCGAATTTCATTGATATAAATGCAACAGTCGCTGAGTCCTAGTTCAGACACAAAAATAATATATAATTGATTTTTTTTTCATTTCTCAGCATTTTGCCATGTATAAAATATCAATCAATTAGATCATCAAAAGGCACAACTAGACCAGATTTAATATGCTATATGTTTAGTATTGTGTACCAAATGTCAACCATGTCTACACTAGAGGCTGAGTCTCGGGCTGGAAATGAAAAAAAAAATAATACTATTTTTTCTCAATATTTGATAAGTTACAATACATCCATCAATCATCAATCACAAGGCACTTAAAGTGGCAAAGGCCAATGATTATGATGCTTAAAATGAACCTAGTAATCTTAATGTTGACTTTGGATGTCTTTTGACCATACTTGACTCTAGACATAGGCAGCAACCGCGGCTAATGCATGAGCAAGATGTGGTCACTAGACTTATTAAAATTAATAATATTGAAACATGTTTAGAATTTAATTCATTGTATTTGTATGTAATGTATATTTGAAGGCCCCCCCCTTATTGGGTATAGTAAATTTTTTGCCCGGTTGTTCTTCCTTCAACTTACTTTGGTTGATATTGTTTAAAGAAATTTTATCAAAATGTATTGTACACTTGTAAGTTGCAAATAAATCATCATTCATTCATGGAACATAAAATGCATACAGACACCAAATTTCATCCAAGTACATGTAATACTGGCTGATCGAGTCTTAGCCTGGAAACTAAAATAATCTATTATACTGAAATGATAGCATACGGGGTTTATCTCAAGTTATAATCAATGCCTAATCTTCGAATTCACCCTGTGTCTTCCTCAACCTACTAAGGCAGAACTCTCCCCTTTTCACGTCCATCCAAGACTTCTACATATCCTTATTGCTATAAGCAACCATCAGATATACAAAAACGCCACGCCCCTTTTTAGGGGCCAAATAAAATGTCCATCTGTCTATTATTTCATTCTCTCACTCTATATCAGCCCTATAGCTATCTAAGTATGTCTGTACATAGGGGAGAGTGGGGCATAACCACCCCCAGGGGCATAACCACCCACCCAGTGGTTCCAGGTGATTGGTTCCACATAGTGAAAATATTGTTAGTGCAGGTGATTTTACTTGTGAAAGACAACTTTTTACTGGAAGGGGGTGCAAGCAAAAGGCAGAACCAAACTGACCAGCTCAGTTTGTTTAGATTTTTAGGTTTTTTATGCCGCTTCATCTTATTTTTACATATGACGGTATTTGTGATGGCATTCTTCATAAAGGAGATGTAAGGTATCGGTGATAGGCATTGTGTTGCTTCATATTCTGACTAATTTTTTAAAAAGATTTAACTGTCATTAAATCATGTCATGAGTGAATATATGGATAGTGGCTGTTTTACCCCAATATGGGGCATAACCACCCGCCCCGGAAAAAATACAGTAGGGGGGTGACAGAAACAGGAGGGGGGTTTCAAAAATGTACTGAAAATGTGTGAGAAACTTGGGAAGGGTTAGCTCAGATTATGTCATTTGGGCTGTCCTGAAAAATCAAAAGATTGGTAATGGCGGGAGCGTCCCAGAGAGAAAAATCTCAGAAGTCATGACCATAGCAAAAGTGATGACACTGATATGGTTTGATACTTTCCAAGTCAAGAGCACCTGCATTTTCATCAGAAAGGGACATAGTATCCTTCCACCAGATATTGAAATCCTCCAGTTATTTTTGTTGCTGGTACCTTGGGTGAGGGGTTATGGCCCATGGGGTGGGTGGTTATGCCCCAAGCATGGAGCATAACCACCCACCTTGTACCAAAAACTATTTCATATCCCTGTGCTATAAGGGAGAGTCATTTGATGCTGCTGGTAGGGGATATGAAAGTACTCTAAGAGTGTGTCATATTACCAATTGGAGTTCTTAATTGTGTTGGTCATTATCATCCTGTGAGACATTTTGTCTTAGGGGGGTGGTTATGCCCCACTTTCCCCTACCTACGTACCTACATAACTACCTATCTTTCTATCTTTCTATCTTTCTATCTTTCTATCTATCTATCTATCTATCTGTCTATATATCTATATATTTATCTATCTACAGTTAAGGGCAGAATTATAAGTCACAGAGCAGTCCTATTTTCACCAAAACTTTATTTCTATTATATCTATATCACAAAAGGTAAATATTTCCAAAAATGTCAAAATTAATTGAGAAAAAACAAAAAACAAAATTTACCGGGGACAAAATTATAAGCCCCCTGAGACTCACCATCTCTGGGCATCGCTCGCCTGCTTTTAAATGCTTTATAACACTCCAGGATAATAACTAGAGCTTTCAACTCATCTCAGACACAGTATTTAGTGTCCTTTCTTCCTTAAAAAATTCATTGTTCGCCTCCTGGTCCTTCGCCGGAGGTCTTCGGTGGTTCGTCAGGTTTTGGAGCCCGCCGTCTTGCCCAGGCCATCGCAGAGGATCCGCCCAAAAGGATACTTCGTTGGTTGTGAAGACTGAAAACCAGCCGCCGTGTGATGTCTTCAGTCTGCCAAAGGTCTTCCTTCGTCACAGTATGCGAGGGATCGATTATTGTAGCCACTATTGCGCTTGCTGCAGTCACATCATATTTTGAGAATATGGGGTTAAGTTTCACCATGTATTTACTTCTCGCCTCATCAAGTTTTTCGCATTTTAGTATAAAGTGTTCAGCAGTCTCTGCTTCATCTTCACATAGAGGGCACGTTTCACGTCTGTTTTTCCCTGCGCATTTTAGTGAGGATAGGGGGTATCGACCCACCAGAAGTGAAGCCTTCACTTGTGCCCTAGTCACCTGGATTGGGTCGTCACCGCAATGCCACACAGGATGTGTTGTTGAGAGGCTGCAGGAATTGATGTTCAGGAACTTAAGTGATCGCATCTCTGCTGCTTGTGTCTTCAGCTTGTTTTCCCAGAAGGTGGTAACATTTTTCTTGATCTGCCTTTTCCAAGCGTTTCTGTGTGGAGGGTTTAGCATCAACACCAGGGGGGGACTCAGGTTGTACATATAGATGATTTTCTTCAGCTCTGCAGTCCAGCTGTGCGAACTTGAGTTTTTCAGCGCGAGCTGTCGGTGGAAGACTTGCCATTCCACTGAGTCTGGTCTCCGGCAGATGTTGTTAAACAGGGTGAGAATCTTCAGATGAATCTGGGCCTTCATTGGAGTTGCACCCATTAATAAGTATAGGGCTGGTGTTGCAGTTGAGTCTGGAAGACACTGTAGTTGTCTTAGAAGCGTACGTTGGTATTTGTGAAGTTCTTTGAAGTCACTTTCTTTCAGGCTGAGGGCCTCTAGACCATAGAGGACTGCTGGGTCGATGTATGTGCTTGCAATGTTTCTCGACACTAATGGGGAGATTCCGTTGTACCCATGGAAGCCGGCTCCCATCAATGCATATGCAGCTCGTCTCCCTATCTGGATCCTATGCCTCACAGCTTCTGTTGCCTTGCAGTCAGCAGTTCTAACCAGGCCTAGATGGGTTTCTTTTTGCGAGTAGTCAATGTCACTTCCGTTGAAGGAAATAGGCATGCTTAGACTTGACTTCTGCTGGATGTGCATCACCTTTGACTTGGCTGTACTGAATTGGTATCTGACTTTTGCGGAGTTTTCATGGGCCATGAGCAGTAGAGTCTGGATGTCCGTGTGTGAGTTTCCTATGATACAGTTGTCATCTGCCACCGTAGGGATTCCAACTTTGATACTGCCGATCCGGTATGCTGCTGGGTGGTTTCGGAGTCTTGTAAGGAAGCTATTGTCTTTGGCTTTGAAGGCCTCCGTTGAGGTTTCACCTCCTTGTCTGATGCCTCTCTTCTCTATTATCGTCCTGGATAGTTCACCTTGTATCCTTATCTTCGACGTAACTTCAGCATACATGTCTCTGTACATCAGCCACAAGTGGGGATCCAGTTCTAAATCGTGAAGAGCCGTCAACATCATTGTGTGATCTACCATGTCGAAGGCTTTGGAGCTGTCCATAAAAGCTAGGTAGATATCATTACCAAGGTCGGCGGCTTCTGCTGCAGCTTCTGTTACTAGCAGGGCACACAATGAGGGGGACACATCTTCAGTGAAGCCATATTGGAGCGGATCCTGTTTTGGGAGGGCTGCCATCTTTGTCTTGGTCATCATACTCCTTTCTACCACCTTCCTAGGGTAGAAGCAATGGTGATTTTTCGGTAGCTGTCAGGATTTTTGGCCGGCTTATTCTTCTTCAGTACAGGGACGACTGCACCAGTCTTGAATCTTTCCGGGAGTCTTCTTTCTCTGTAGACCTTATTTGTGAGGATAGTCAGGACTTGCGTTATCTCCTCAGAAGCAAACTTCAGATGCTCTGATGTGAGTCCATAGACGTCTGCAGCTTTTCCACTTTTCAGTGACTTGATGTACTGCGATACTAACTTCTCTGGGACTTCTTCATGCGGGGTTGTGCACTTCTTCATCTCTTCTCTTGCAGTTATGTTGAGGATCATCTTTCTTTGTCTGAGGAATTCTTCATCAAAGTGTGGGAGTGGGTTAGTGTCTGCTAGCTCTTCGTAGTAATTTGCCCATCCATCCAGCTGGGAGTCTCCATCGCTCGGGAAGTTAACAGAGCTGCCTATTGGCTGTTTGCTTGAGCGTTGTCTTGAAACCAGTCTGTAGAACAGGGTTCTATTACTTGTAGAGGCAGTACTAATTTCTTCCAGCAGGTCTTTTCTGTGCTGCGCAGCAAGCTGTCTTTGTCTTGACCTGAGGGCCTTCTTCATTACTTTCATGTCTAACTTCAGTGGGTGGTCTGGTCTTCTTCGGCTTGCTTCCACAGGTGGAACTTATGCTTAATTTCCTTCACAAGTGGCTTCATTTCTGGCGCCCAGGGGTAGGTATTTTCTTTCCTCTTCGGTTTCCTCACTGGGGGGCTTGACTCTTCGCTGCAGCTGGTCAGGATGCTGTAGATACGGTCTACCATGGCCTCCAGGGGAAGGTCTGCTCCTCCGTGTTCCAGGAATGCTTGGAGTCTCATTTCTGTGAGCTTGGTGTACTTGCCGATGTCAACCTTTTTCCAGTTGGGCTTTCACTTGGCTGGCTCATTGGACTTCGCTGCAGAGGGTAGGCTCGATTTTGTCGTCACCCCAATTTCTATCTGGACTGGGTCATGAGAACTTAGATTCAGCGGGTGTCTTATTTCCACTTCAGCCTGGGCATCGTCCTCCTCAGCATCAAATACAATGTGGTCTATGGTGGAGGTTATGTCCCCAACGAAGTGGTAGTAAGTTGCTGTCTCACTTGGTGTGGCAGAGCGTAGATTGTGCTCCTGCATGAAAGCACGGAATTTCCTGTCATTACTGGAGGGCGGGCTCCGGCCCATTGAGGCATTTAGGTCACCGAGCCAAATGATCCTTCCCTCTTTTCCAAACTTTTCATACAGTTCATGGACTTCATCGAGGGTGTCATCATAGCTGTCGCTTGAGCCACTGGTCGGCATATAGGCATTGATTACAAAGATGGGCTTCACTTCTCCTAGCTGTGTCACTATGACGCGTCTGGATCCGTCTGGGAGAGGCTTGACCAAGCTATCGATCTCCTTCTTCCACACTGTCATCACTCCTGCAGAGCCTTTTGTCCTCATCAAGGGGCTGACTGGGTGGTCGTCATCTACACATTTTGCATGGTATCTGGCTTCAGGCAACAGCTCATCAGCTTCTCTGAGCTCAAAGTTATGCAGCCAGTGTTCCTGGATGTGTACCATGTCATGTCCTTGCAGTAGGTGATGGAGGTACTCGATGTTGGTTCTTAGACCCTCGATGTTTACAGATGCAATGGATATGTTGGTAGTTTCCATCTCTGGCTTTTGGGGCTGGTCTCTTCTAAAAAATGGTTGGTCTTCTGTCTCTTCTGGGCACCTTCACTCTGACTTTCCCATTCTTCCATTCTCCTTCCGTACTGGTAAATTTCATGGGTGGGCATGTTGTTGCGGAGGTCCGGCTTCATGGGGCTGGCTTCTCTACGCAGTTGTCTGGCAGTTTGAGTGCTGTGAGTTAGGCTTGTACTCTTCTTCCTCTGGAGGGCTGCACATGCATGTTCTGGTCCATCCGTAGGCACAGGATCATCAGTCTGGTCGTCCACTGGTGTGTCTGGCAGGCTTGCTTCCATATTGTGTCTACTGGCCGCTTCCTTTGTGGGAGTCCGCTTGGGCAGTGTTGGATCCTGGTCTGGCGGGCTTTCAAGTGATCCGTGTTGTCCTGTTGGTGGCATACAGGGGCCGGAGGGCTTGTATTATGACATATCAAGTCAATACCGTGCAGAGAGTCCCTCCAACGACTAGGCTCTCTGTCCGCTCTGTCTCTCCAGCCACTTGGTACAGTTTCTTCTAGCTTTTGTTGTCTGCCGTCCCTTGTCCTCGCAGGGGCATGGCGGTTATCCCAGGGCTGGGATCTTGTCTTGTTTTGGGGGTAGTATCGATTTCGGTCCTGTTCATAACCGCTTGTCCTCCTCGGGTGTGAATAGTACCGATTATTCTGCCACCTAGGGGGTTCCCTCTGGTTGTCTCCCATCCAATTTGGCATACTCATCCTTGACTCGAGCTTTTCAATTGCTTCAGACATCCTTGCCATGAGTGGCATATGGAGTCGTCCTGTGGTTTCTCCGGTGTTTTCTGCTGCAGGAGGAGTGCTGTCAGTAGTGCATTCGTTCCCGAGCAGGAGCAGTTGTGAGCTTGTGTGGGAGGTGGGTTTGGTGTCTGCTGTCCACCCTGAGCAAGGATCTGTAGCTCCAGTCTACTTATTAACTCGTCCTGTGTCTTCACTTTCTGCTCTAGCTTGCTGACGAGAGCCTTAAGGGCTGCATTCTGGAAGGACTCCTCAGTTTGGTCTATCTTCTGCCTCATGAGGATTTGTTCCATCTTGTTCAGCTGCTTTTCCTTTGCTTTGAGTTCTTTCTCCTTCTCTGTTAGTTTGTCCCATTCCAATCTCTGTCTACACAATTCTTGGTTTTCCCTTCTCCCTGTTGGCGATGCATCAAGTGTCGCTGCTGAGCTTGCAGGGGCGGAGCGTGTCAGCTCGGTCGGGTCACTGGTATTCCTCTGCTGTTGGCCTTGCTGGCGTGCGAGTTGCCTCCTATCCTCCACTCTTGGGGTGATGGGGTTTCTGTTGCTGGCGTGGACTGTGGGATGTAAGTCATGCTGGTTTACTTGTGCTTGCAGTGTGAGTTGGACATCCGTCTCTGCTTGTACACTCAGGCAAGACTTGCATGTGTATTCTGCACCTTCTTCAAGGAGACTAATGGTTCTGGGGTCCATTCTCTCGCAGCTGTAGTGGGCCCACATGAGGCAGATGCCACACAGGGCTCCCCTCCATCTCACCTTGCTTTTGCATTTCTTACATGACCTGTTATTTAGGCCACTTTGGACATCAAAGACCTCCATGGCTGCATCAGGGGCTTCCTGGGGTGGCGTCCTGACTGCCAGGGGCAGCTGCGGGGGGGCGTCTGTCCACGTTATGGCTTTTTGTTCAGGGGCCGTGCTTCTGTCGCTGCTGGCTGGGAGACTGTCCGAGATGACATCCACACGTTCAGCTGGGACCGTCTTGTCACTTGAGGGGGTTTTCTGCACATGGAGTATGGCAGGGGGTCCGGCAGGTGTGTCTGGGCCTTGAGCTGTGTTCGGGGGGTCTGCTTCTTCGGCTGGGACCGTCTTGTCACTTGAGGGGGTTTTCTGCACATGGGGTATGGCAGGGGGTCCGGCCGGTGTGTCTGGGCCTTGAGCTGTGTTCAGGGGGTCTGCTTCTTCTTGGATGACCAGTGCTCGGTTATTCAGTCGGCCAGTCTGGAGGGAGTTTTTCTGAGAGGCCACCTGCATCCCTGCTGGACTGTTTGCGGCTCTTCCTTCGACCTCGGGTTGGCTTCCACCTGATTCTTTTCCTGAGTTCAGACCTCTCTCGGATCTTATAGCACAGTCTAGAGCAATGTTCATTTCATTAAGAAGGTCGGTGTTGTTGGTCACAGCAGAGTTCAAGACAGGTCCATATATGTCCATGAACTTCTCGGCGTCCGCTCCATTTATCAAGATTGAGGAGGAAGTCCTGTACACATTAATGGAGATACAACATTTGCCAGTAAGTGTTGGGGAATTAGTTCCTTTTGGCCTTGATATGGCATTCCAGTTTGTGACCTTAATCTGCTCAGAGGGCGTCTGACCTGCACCATCGACATGAACAGTGATTTTGACGTGCCTGTTTGGCCTCCTGTCAGCACTATCCTTTTCAGTATGTAGGCATTTGTACAGGGCATTTCTGGCAAGTTCAAAAGCCGATGTTGACAGCCTGATGACACAGTTACAAGAGTCTCTCATCTGAACATCTAGGTGGTCGTGACTGCAGGCAGCAAGTTTCCTATTGAGGCATTTCATCTTATTCATCTCATATGGCTTTAATCTTACACTTCTATGGATATTTGCGGCTGAAGCTAGTGGCATTTCCTTTGGTGATGTGAGCGATAACACAGTACCTTGGGCATTGTTTTGGCGGGAAGAGAGCGTCGTCATGGCATCCATTGTGTACATCAAGACATCCAGTTTTGCCTTTATCCAGCGGCAGTAAAAACGTGAGTAAGTCCAGGCACGGTGCGGGGATAATAAAAGCTCATAAAAGTCCAGTTAAAACAGATTGTCCAGATAAAAACCAGCTATAAAAACAGTTTTCCTCAGAGCGAGCTAAAATCCACGTCCATCCATTACGACCGCACCGGAAGTCTGCTGCCTACACTAATTTGAAACTTTCAACTGACATATTTAGTTACCTGTTCTGCGAAAAAAGCAACAAATGCTTGGATTATTATGGATTAAAAAACATAATCATGACCCCAACTGTTCCTTGGATTGAATTCCACTGGTTTGCTTGGACAATATTTAAAGAGGTAAATTTTTTTCTGAAATATTTTCGCATTTGACTAGATTTTGGGTTCCTTGAGCACCAATAAAACCTGATAAGACTGTTCTCACACAGATTTTTGACAAACTGGATACAGGGTTTTGCTGACCTGCATTAGTTGCACATTTTATTGAAAGTCACAGGGCTCTACTAAGTGTTAGATGGGCTCCTTATTCAACACAGAACATTCTGTTAACATTAAAAGGTCCTGTAACATCTTTTGAGACCATTTTAGCATGGCCAGAGACAAAATGTGACCACATGACCATTAACATGGGCCCTGTCATATTCAGGAGAATGGACAACTACTGTGTCTCAGCAAAACAGCGTATTCAGTTTGTCAAAAAGCTGTGTGAGAACAGGTGTTTCATGTTTCAAGGGTGCTCAAGGAACCCTGAATCTTGTTAGACTTGAAAATATTTCAGAAAAAATAGTTTGCCTCAATAAATATTGTCCAAGAAAACCAACTGGTAGATATCAATCGGAGGAACAGTTGGGGTCATGATGATGCTTTTTTAATCCATAATAATCTAAGCATTTGTTGCTTTTTTCCACAGAAAGGTAACTAAATATGTCAGTTGAACCTTTTGAATTAGTCTAGGCAGCAGACTTCTTATACTTCTTGAAAAAAGTGAGTTTTTGTATACTGCCATGGTGTATACCAGGAGACCAACAATTTTGGGGGCCAACAATGAATTTTAAGGAAGAAAGGACACTAAATACTGTGTTGAAAGCTCTAGTTATTATCCTGGAGTGTTATAAAGCATTTAAAAGCAGGCGAGCGATGCCCAGAGATGGTGAGTCTCAGGGGGCTTATAATTTTGTCCCCGGTAAATTTTGGTTTTATATTTTTTTCTCAATTATTTTATGACATTTTTGGAAATATTTGCCTTTTGTGAGATAAATATAATAGAAATACAGTTTTGGTGTAAATATGGCTGTTCTGTGACACCCCATTTTGGAGAAAAGTGGAATTAAAGGGGATATCCAGAGGGGGGCTTATAATTCTGCCCTTAACTGTATCTATAATCTATATCTCTACCTACCTACCTACCTACCTGCCCACCTACCTACCTACCTATCTGTCTATCTATGTATCGATCTATTTATATACATATCTATCTATCTATGTCTCTACTACCTATCTGCGCCTATCTGTTTTATTATGTTCTATGTTGTTCCTTCCAATCTACGGCCGACTTACTAGTATATATATTTTTTACTCAGTATTTAAAAAAAATTGAATATCCATCAATCATACCTCAAAAAGGCACAAGCAAATAAAATAGGCTATACATATGCCACACTTCATCCATGTACATGCAATAGATCACCTGGTCTTAGGCCGGAAACAGGGGAAAAAAGTGTTTATATTTGTTCTCAACATTCCAAAATGGACAAAATATCTGTGCATCCAACCATTAAGAGGCACAACTAGACCATACAGGCTATACACCAAATTTCATCCATGTACATGCAATAAGGAGTGAGTTCTGGCACAGACACAATCTATCCGCCCAAAAAACCGCAAGCCCTCTGCCCACCGGACGGACAAAATTTTACTGAAGTTATTACAATACCTTCTTCAAATTTTGTTTGTTGAAGGTAAAAAGAGGAAAGGAAAACCTTGAAGGCAAAAAAATTGCTGCTGCTCAACCACCATTGCATACATACTTACTTTGCAATTTGGTACACATATCGCTTTTATGGTGTAATTGTGTCTTTCAAAGTACGAGGGTCTGGAGGCTCCAAAAACCGAACGGTTGTCAATTAATGAGATATTCCATATATGGAAAGAAGGGCTGTAAAATATGAATTGCTCAAGAGAGCTGATTGGTCTGTTTGAAATGATATTAGACAATTGGAAGAGGGGTACGAATTACATAATTATTCCAATGCTATACTTCAACTTCAGAGCTCTATAGACCGTAGATATTTTAGGGTTCATAAAAGTTCTCTTATTTCTGACCAATCATGTTGAAAGATGACCTGTCAATCAAAGCTACAAGATAAAATCCGTAATAATACAATATGTTCCTTAATTTCTTAAGAAATATGCACTTTTAAAAACCAGAAATAACACTAATTGTGCAAAATTATACAATAAAACGAAGGAAATTGCATGAATAGACGAAATATATCTCATTGTATCTCAATGTTTATGAAGAGGAATGGGAGATGTTGATAGTTTGGAGGTTGGACACAGAATGACCATGGTTTCCACCCACCCTGCTTTTATACCACGTTCCGTCCTGTAAACGTAGGGGGGGAACAAAATCACTTTTTCTTTCAAAACCCTCATGTGACCCCCCTAAGTTTTGACAAATTGTATAAAAACACTATTCCCAAAGGGATTTTCCCAGCATTTGATTTTTCAGCCTGCTACCAGCATTTTTGTGTATGGCCGATTTTAGCATTAGGGAAAATTCGCGCTTCTTCATATTTCTGTCAATTTTAGAGTTAGCCAAAAAATACTTACACCATGATTTTCAGTGAAGAAAGACGTTTCATTTGAATACCAACAATGCTATGCTGCGGATATTTTAGGTTGTATTTGTCAAGGAAAGTTAATTGAAAAATTTACATTTTCTCTAAATATTTTTGTCATCTCAGGTCTTGGAACTGAAACTCATGGACTAAAATATAATTACATGATTTTAGCTTGTTTTAAATTGTGAATTGAACATATCCCTTATATCACACACGAAAGTACTAAGTACAATTATTGTTTACAATTATTTTTGTCAACAATTCGCAATTAATATGACAGACACATGTAACAATGCTATGAGTTTCTGTGATATTGCTTTGAAGTGGTCCGACCTTTTTCCAGAAAAAGGTTTAGGTCCTTAGAAAAGATTATTCTTATTAAACCCAGTACTTGTATTTCTCGGAATCAAGAAATGTGATACATCATAATTATTGAGCGAAGAGCCCGGGCCAAGATGTCTTTGGCGCAGACTGCTTTCTGCTGGCACGATACTAGCATCTCCAAAAGAGCTATCCGTAAAGGGTCTATTATTTAGTTTCACATTTTCCAGAATTATGAACTTTATATTTTCAAATGGCTCAACTTCAAAAGCCTGGTTTCTTTCTACTTATTCCAACTATAATCCTGGGTTTTGTAAGATAACTACATCTTTGGCCCCCGCCGAAATCACACAATTTTTCTCTCACAACTGATAGGTAAATTTCAGAATAACCCCTTGTGAAGATGTGCTTAGACTAGGCTTTTCTCATACCTCTGATAAATGTCACCTCATTGACATTTTAATTCTTATTCATGTATGATACACTGTTGTCCTATGGATCCTGATAATATTACCAGCAATGTCCATTGTCCAGTATCAAAAATATGGAATACTGAGCCTTGAGCAAAGTTTCTTAAGGAATATAATTTCCTATAAACATGGCCTAGGCAAATTGTTTGCAATATTCCAGATGATCATATGTAGCATAGTACTGAATACTGTATGAACTGCAACCTCGCAACTCTCACAATGCATTTGCCTTTTGGAGGGCTTTACCGATAGGAATGAGTTTGCAAAAGACAAGAGAAGATGGATGTTCCAAAGTGGAGGAAATTATTTGACATATGGGGAAGCCTAAGTCAACATCTTGAGATAAGATATTCTTTTCGGATTGAATGGTTTGAAAGAAACAAAACAAAAAACAGGTTTCTAGGGGATACCAATGGAATTATATATGAAAAATCTACTGTTATGACATTATGAGTACATGCACAATGTATACAGTCTCAAGAAAGTCTTACAATTTTTGAAAGTTTTTTGGTCTTCGTAGGACCTTCTAGGATCAAATCAGGGAACAGTTGATATAAAGGACTAATTGATGTCAGCCTTGTAATTATATACTAAGGACCTACTAAAGATTTGTCCTTGGCCTTTTGTACTTTTGACATTGCTTACAGCAGAAAAGCGAACAAGCGAGAGCTGTGAACTTATTTCCAATACATTTTACCAGCTGTAAGGGTAAAACTCATCAGAATACATTCATGTTGGTATTCATTTAAAAGTGTTTTTTACAAGGATTCAAAATATGTGGTTGGTTTTACTCTGGGATAAAAATTGACAAAGTTATTCAAAACCGCGACTTGTCATTGACATAAATATGCGATGATGAGGAAAATGCTGGTAGCAGGCTGGAAACCTATTTTAAACACATTTAAATGGTCATTTGTTCATTTTTATGTTAAAAATTAAAAATTTAGGGGGTCCCGCCAAGGTTTTGAATTTTGTTCCCCCCCCTAGTAAACGTGTTTTTCACCACTGGCTTGCTATTACACAGCCTATGTTTTAATTTGCCTGCATAAGGGACCCTTCAGAATTTATGACTGGGTGGGGTGTCAGTTTTGTCCTAGGGAGTACTAACTTTTCACACGTTTTTCAAGAGGGGTATTAATTTTTGACAACACTTCCAAGGGGGGGTATGAAATTTAAACAAAGAAAAAATGTTAAAATACACGCATAAACCCATTTTATTTGGACTTTTTTACGAGCAAAAGTCAGCGAAATTACGCAAATCTGTATGCGTGGCCATGTATAACAGTATATATGTGTGTATTTCTTTGAATGTAGAGGGGGGTACTAAAAATACGCGGGAAACCTAGGGGTTGGGTACTAAAAATCCACATGAAACTCAAGGGAGGGGTATCAATTTTTGATGGGAAGTTCCAGCAAATCTAATCATAAATTCTGAACGGTCCCTAACTTCTAATGAGTATATCAAATCGATGCTATTTTCTAGCCCCTTAACAGTAAACACTTCCATGTTACAATAATTACGACATTGTGCTAATGGGGTGGCAATCAATAAAATGGCAGATTCACAATAAAAGAAGCACATGTTATTTCTCCTGCAGAATACACAGACTTCGCTGCTGTTGTCCAAGTGCGCCTCCTTCATCTGCTCAGGGAAAAGGAAACTCGTGCCGGTGGCGTAGACCAGGCAAGAAAGTGGCTCAATGGAGCTTTGCGTAAGGTCACCGAATATAGCACTTTAAGGTAGGTTGTGTTTAGTTTAGTTCATTCGCGCGATAGTATCTTTTAACATGGCTTTGAATATGTACTATAAAATGATGTGTTATTTTATAATGCATTTCTTACAAACACAAAGATGAACAATATTAATTTGTAATTGATAGTAATCTGTTGCATTACACTGAAATTGAATAATTGTCTTAAGTGTCTATTTTTTCAAATACTCAGACGCACATGGATGGTATACATGGAGGGCCAGATTGCACTAATGTTGGCTGTTCTGCTGCAGTATGTTGACACAAACCACAACATGGCACTTTTAAGGATGACACCACATCACTGGGTGCATAAATTGTGGCTGAAGATGTTCAGTAATCCTGCTTTGACTCCATTGGAGCACAAAGACCTTCTGCACGCTGGCTCTTCTGGACTCACTAATGAGTTTGCTGTGCAAATGAAAGGTTATGGTGGACAGGAGATGCAAGGCTCTCTACCCTTCTCATGGGTGATCAAAGACTTTTTGGACAATTTTCTGGAGCAGCGTAAATCACTGAGTAAGTGAGTTTTAACAACTTATTAGGCTTGAATAGAGCTTTTTTCCCTAAGGGATTAACAGTTGTAAATCTCCATAATCTGCAAAATGACTTTAGTCGCCAAAAGTAGTTGATGGCAGTTTTTAAGTTGGTAGTGCTGTTTCACACAGTTAAACATGGATAAATTTTGTATTGATAATGCCTGGTTCAAAAGCAACAACATTGTGAAACAATGAGAAACACAAGGGGGACGGGGGAGGGTTACATCTCAAGGCCTCTGTTCGCTTTATGAATGAAGTTCTGTTTATTTGGAAAGCCCAGAACCCAGGTTATTGTACTGGTTAATTGCAATTGATTTTACATAACCCCAATGAATAGTTTGTACATCCCACAGCAACAGTGTACAAGTCAATGCTAAAATGAACTGCTACTGTAGTGCAGAGGAGAATATTACCCTGTGATAGTGTAACTACAAAACGTTGTCACATTTATACATAGATTTTGTATTGAGACAGCCTTGTTTCAATGCAAAGTAATGTGAAATAACTATGACAAACACAACAGTTGGGGCAGGTCCATTATCTCAACACCTGTGGAAGACTGTGAGATTGAGACTGAGATTAAACAAGTGACTGAACATTAGTCGACAAGTGATTACACTTAAGTGTAAATCTCTTTGGTGTCTCAGAGGCGACCATGGATTGATTATGAATGTAACGTTAAAATCACGGCACTCAGGCGACACTAAGATCAGGACTACAGCTCCAGGTGATTGAGATAGTGCCATGGTCATGATTCGCACTATTGAATTAAATTTTTACTGAGTGAATCAAGGATTTTTAAAACTGGACGCCATGTATGATCAAACATAAATCCATATATCGTCTATCTCAAGGAAGACTCAGTCAAATCAATTTGACTGAATTTTGAAATATTTCGGAAAAATAAACTAGAGGATCTCTAGCACCAAATGGCACAAAAAATAAGCCCAATGGGTCTATTTATTATCACACACCACTCCTTCAAACTTTCGGTATTTTGGGACATTTTTACCCTGTTTTATTGCACTTTTCCACGGAAAACTGACATCTTTCATGGCTCATCTCACTCAACTCAATTGATTTGACCTAGTCTTCCATGATACAATGCAAGAGGACAATCAGTCATATCAACATACAAATTGATTTAACCTTTTATGCTTATGCATCATTTAAAAAAATAGAAAGGTTAGTCTTATGTAAAACTAGGTTTCGGTGGTTTGACTGAGTCTTCCACAACATAATCTGAGTTGCGCAATGGGAACTTATGAGGTAAAAAACAGTTAAACCTGCTTTGACTGAGTCTTCCGTTGAACTATTCTCTCCGAAAAGTTGTTTGTTGTTCAAGCTGAAAAGGTCAAAGTGGTTTGACTGAAGCCGACACTATGAATTTACCACAAGTCTAGTGGAAGACTCAGTCAAAGCTATGTTTTGGCTGAGTCATCCTCCATTTTCCAATGGAAGACTCAGTCATAACATAGCTTTAACTGAGTCTTCCGCTGGACTTATGGCAGATTCACAGTGTCGGCTTCAGTCAAACCACTTTGACTTAGTATGGAAATTAAAATAATGAAGCCACTGTCTTGCAGCTTCCTGGAATAATCAGTCAAAATTACTTTATTAAATAAATTCTACAATTTTTTAACATCATTTATGTTTCTGCACGATCACAACACCAAGCCAAAGACAATGACATAACTTTCAATACAATCGGTGCCAGGAAACAGACGTTATCAGCTGATTTGTTTAGTTTTCAGAATTTCAGGATTGCTGAAAATTGCAAAATTTCCTATGACTGAGTCTTCCATGAGATAGACGATATGTGTATATCACTTTTGTAATTTAAGGCAAATGTGAAGCTCTCTCACTGTGACTCTTTTAGTTTAACATGTCACAATTACACAAGCATAATATTTCAGAGAACATTGCAATGGACATATACACAGCTGGACACATAGCCTGTCATGGTGTCCCAAAAAAGTTAAAGTCTAAAATTCATTGGGGCTAACCTCTAAATGTGTTCTATAGCCCTTCTCTAACTCCAGTTTAAAATTTCAGCTCATTTGAAGGTGTTTCAGATGTTGCTCAAGAGCTCCAAAGATAGATAGGGGTTTAACATTGAATTTTCATGCGAAAATAGCTATTTTAGCTAATAGTAAACAAATTATCGGTTTCAGTACACCAAAATACATGGATAGTTGATACAAAGATGTATAAATTATTCTGCATACCGTGGTACCAATTTAACATGTGTCACTTGCTAAGCTATTGAGAAAACCTACATGTATGCGATTTACTTATTTAGGCGATTTTCTGTGATTAAAAAAAAACTTCTTATATTGTTTCAATAGTCTGAGATTGTAAGACATTGGTTGATGTTCTTGTGTCTCTGTCATACTATGACGGTTTATCATTTCCCAGATAAAGTTATTAATCTGAGCACTCTTGATCCATGGCTGTGTTTCCCAATAAATTGCTTCTGGTTCTCTTGAACAATAATCAGAGATGTTGATTTCAAAACCAGCTATTTAACTCTGTTAATATATATGTTATAAATAAGTTCCAGGCAAGTAGTACTTTTCAGTAGAAGGATTTCTCAAGACTAAAGTTTATTGATTTTAACATTCAACAATTCAATCCGGCCCCTGGCATCCAGGCCCCCACCTCTTTACACCAATCACAAGCCAGTACCACTCATTGAGCATTTGATTGACAGCTAGGGTCATGCCCCAGTACAGACATACACATTATAACAATTGTCAATAGGGGGCTCTGTTGGCCTGTTACTAGCTGCAATATACCTTAATCCCTACATTTTTAAAACTATATTGGCACTCTGTGCTTCCCTAGAAGCCACTATACATTAGGCTTCAATTAGCTAAGCACAGGTGGCACTGTTGGCTCTCCATGGCAATCTCCAATTGTTGGTTCTACATACCAAGCTCATGAAGTATACATCTACCACTTTGAGGTAGGCTTCAATACAATGCAAAATATTCACACATACAATTATATCAGACAGACTATCTCTAATTGTGAGCAATGCAATTAGGGTAGTCCCCTTAGGTTTGACATTCCTTTGAGGTCCAATCTGCTCTGACATTAAGCCCCTGTAAACCTTGCAGGTGTGCAAATAAATTGCCTAACTTTCCTGAGTCACAAAAGGTATTAGGCCTTTGTGGCAGTCTGCAAATTTGTGTTTCTGATAAAGGTATTTAGATTACATGGCAGTTAAGTTAAAGGTTGCATCTAGCATGTTTACTGAACCCTTATGACACCTAGCTACACTACATTCACTTATACAATAATCAGTTATACAATAATCAGTTTAACGCCATTCTTATTCATGGGGTTGCACCAAGTGAATTTCGTGTTGGAACTATGTCTCCTATGCCCAAGTCCTTAGCTGGTATCAATTGCTCAGTAAGTACAGGGCAATTACTGTTAGTAGTGTCATTGGTCGCCAGTTGGATTTAATCATTTTGGAGCGAGAACAGGTTTCCCTTTCATCTAGTCACCTGCAGTTTGGTTTTAAGAAGCAATGCTAAACAACCCTATGTTCTGGATTATTGAAAGAGGTGGCAGCACATTTTACTAACTGTGGTAGTAAGGTTTATGCCCTTTTTCTGGACGCAAGTAAGGCGTTTGATCGTGTGGAGTATGGGAAACTTTTCAATGGATTACTGAATCGGGGCATGAATGCTGTCTATTTGAGATGTCTGATGAACTTGTATTCTAATCAAAAACTCTGCGTCAAATGGAATGGTATTGTTTCTGATCAATTCAAAGCCAAAAATGGTGTGAAGCAAGGAGGGATATTATCTCCAACACTCTTCAGCACTTATTTCGATGGTTTAGTAGATTCCTTGCAGAGCAGTGGAGAAGGATGTTTCATAGGGCCTTATTTCTGTGGTACGTTAGCATATGCTGATGATGTGTGCCTTTTATCTCCAACGTTAAATGGGCTGAAGGCAATGGTGCGTATTTGTGAGGATTACTCCAAGGATTATAAAGTTAAGTTTAATGGAGCAAAAAGCCAGTATTCATCTTAGGAGTGCTGGTACCGTAGTATGGGGTGAATAGGGACACTGGGGTGAATCGGGACAGAACAGGGAAACATTTTATTTGCTCAAAAGCACCAATTTCTACTTGCCTTAGGAATTTGATTTTTGGCACACTTTTAGTAAACATAAAAGCGCATAATGTGATAGAATTTTGTATTTCTAACTGCAGGCAGTGAGGAGCTGCAGCTCCTTAAACTTGGCGCTGCAGGAATGGCTTTTTACAAGCTGGTCAAAACTTTGCTTGTACCAATTCAAGTATAAATACTAGAGCTACCAAACTTGCAGCAAACTTTAAAATCTGTCTAATGTGTTTTTAGGAGACCATAAATAAAGACTGGATATGGGATTGTGTTTGTTTGGTCCTGGGTTCAGATCCAGGTCCATGACAAAGTTTCAGGATTAACCAAAATAACCATACTAATTTTCGCTGGAGTGTAGTGGCGTGGCTTTTTGATGAATGATATTGAATGTGGCATCATTTGGAATAAAGTTAGTCCAGAATTATCAATTACTAGAAAAATTAGAAGAAAACTGCAGTTTATAACAGTTTTGTGTCATTTATCACATTTTTTAAAATCTGCATATTACCAATGTAATTGATTTCAGATTCTCCTCAAATTTTTTTTCTGGCATGTTAAAAATGTTTTCTAATATTCATTCACAAGTAGAAATCACCCAAAGTAGGGAGTACTGATAGTGGAAATAATGGACTGTCCCGATTCACCCCAAAGTATGGGGTGAATTGGGACAGTGGTTTTCTGGGCCTTGAGGATTGGGAATTTAAGATTTCATTCCAAGCTTCTGGGGGTATTTAGATCTTGTGGCCAGACATAATTTGACACCGAATTTTGATTTCTAGATTGATTTTTGACCATGCTATGACAGAAAAACGGCCAATTCTGTCCCAATTCACCCCATATTACGGTATTCACATCAGCAAAAGATCAACTTTCTGGTCCAGTCTGTGTGCAGGTTGAAGGATGTACTGTGTTAAGTTTTCCGAGTGCAGTTCACTTAGGGCACAGTCTTTTCTCTGATACTTATCATGATGATTTAGACAACGTCATTGGTTCATTCCAGAGACAATTTAATCTATTTCTGCCTCAATTTGGAAATGTTGCCCCTGTTGTGAAAAATAGACTGTTTCACTTCTATTGCATCTCGTTTTATGGAGTTCAATTATGTAACCTTCACAAATTACAAAAGTTACATGCGGCTTACAGGAAAAGTGTACGTCGTCTGTGGGGTATCCCTTACAGAACACACTGTAACTTGATTCCATCATTGACTGAATCTGCATGCATTGAACACTTGATCATTAGCCGCTTCGCCAAATTTGGTTTGTGTGGGTTGGACCATGACTTTCCGGTTGTAAGGTACATTCTGAGAAATTCCCTAAACGAGAAGAGGTCACCTTTTGCCCTGAACTGTAATTATGCCAGAGGGAAATGTAACCTCGACTTTCATGACAGTTCAATATGCTCAAAGATCAAGCTCCAATGCAATGAATCATGCACTACGACAACATCGAGAGCCACAGCAAGAGCTATCATTGAACTTTTAAATTGTAAATTTTGACTGGTGGAATGTGGACTTTCCAATTTTGAAATTGACTCTTTCATCCCTGTGCTATGCACAGGGTAAGTCTTTCAATATACAAAATTACTTTTCTTTCCTACGAATTGTACTCACTGTACGAATAAACATAATAATAATAATAATAATAAACTACAATCACTTCCTTCTGCATAGATTAGACTATGACTTCATCATAATATTTAGATATATATGACAATATTAATATACTTGATATGTTACATTTGTTACATTCCTCCCCCGCCAGAGTAGTGTGGTGCTATGTTTAGCGATGCACGTTATGAGTACTTATTTATAACAAATGTCTAAAATATATTAAGTGCTTATTCATAATTATAATTGACCACCCAAAACACTGATTAAACATGGTCGGCTTAAGGCCTGATAAGCAGAGCCTCCCGTCCTGGTAACCATAATTATTAATGAGCATTGTCATATCCATACTAAAGTTAAAATGTCAAAATTTTTGACCTTCTATAAGAGTAAGATTTTGTGTTTCAACACTACATCACACTTCAGTTCAACTCAATTTACACTTTCTATACAATTCAAGTATATTTTCAATGCATTTTGATTATACTTTCAATACAATTCAATTACAGTTTCAATACAATTCAAGTACCATTTGCGCTTACAGTAGACGAACGACGAGTACTTACATTCTGCTGAAATTAGGCCCCAATGACCTCACAACAAGTCCTATCAAATACATTGAAATGAGGTGTCAATTTGTCATAAGGCAACTTGTGACCTCATTGGAGAGTGGAGTGACACATCAAATGGCTTGCCACGATACCATTGCAAGTATGGGCGATGATCTCACTAAATGCTTACCCGTCATATAGTTTAACATGGCATGGATAGGGCTCTGACCTCACAAGGAACATTTTAGTTCAATCTGTAAGCACTTGATGTTCGTCTACTGTAATATATGTGTTACAATAAGTTGGTCCAGAACTTGAGCTTCGCGACCTCAGTACTTGATCTTCTCGATTGATTGATGCGCCAATGCATTTAGCATTGATCTTAGGAGAGCGCTTCGATAAGTGTCTGTGGTGCGTGAATGCATTTAGCATCCGTCTTAGGAGTGCGTTTTTTAAGTCCCCAATTGAGCGCAGATGCATATAGCAACTATCTTAGAAGGTGCGCTTTACATGAGGACAGTGACTGCCTAATATTAAAATGTTGCTTCAACACGGACGATGCATACAACTTATTTGCAGCCACTGGTCCGTTAATTGACAGCCTATAAAATACAGTAATTATATGTGTCAAAATATATGTGGTACACCAAGCATGATAATGTTGCCATCGCTTATACCTTGCAAATGAATAATAAAATTCGATATCACATGATGTTATCACCCAATGACATGTCATATGTTGTCAGCTGCACTGTCACTGATGTGATCTGCCTAGGCATCTTACAACTCTTCTAGATACTTAATCACAATCAAAAACCATTAAAAAATATATATATATATAATGCATAATCTGACATAATAAATGTTTATATTTTGTGATATGACAGACTGGCTCCCGAAATATGACATGTGCAGTTGTGCATATAGCAAGGTATTTTGTTTGGGGTCCAGTTAGTTGATGATTGTTGAGACATATAATGATTATGTGGCTTCCATGCTGTGATGTTACTGGCTGTTTCCAAAATGTCTACCAAGAGCTTACACATTAAAGAGGTCTGGCTTTTAGATTGCTTACGACATACAGGAGTAGCCTAAGTAAAACATTACCCTATTTTCAATTGTACCTGACAATTGGCATATGCTAATTAAGTTTCAATTGTATTTGTCTGTTATACAGGTCTCAGTACGTGCCAACTAATTCCTTGATCAAAGGAGAGTCCCTCTGCCTGCCCCAGCATAGAGCCTACTTGCTTCAAATACTGTCACACACCAAACAGTCATAAAAACAGGGCTACAATTTACAATGGGAGAACTGACCATACATTACAATGGACCCTTAACATAAGCTGCTCACAAGCAATACAATAAAGCAAGACTTCAAAGCATACCACAATAGATGCATGGGCAATTACAAGGGGGACTGTTTAATTGAGCAGTTCGAACAACAAAATGTTATTGTGAGTTTTAATTCTGTGTTTAGTTGCATTACCCACATTTAAACCTAACTCAAATATTTACTAAATACCCTCAAGTAATCCAACAACAACAAATTATATCAACAAGGCTAAATGCTATATCACCTGGTTAATGGTTATCAACAAATACCATTAAAATAACTATAACAAGATTACTTGTCAAAATAAGTCACATAGAACAAAGAAACTTCAATTAAAATAATGTTACCAATGTCCTTTGACAAATACCTGGTCTAGAGTCCGTTTACTTATGATCAGTCCATGTTGTTTCACAAAGTGAAAATATCAGCTTTCATTCAATCATTGCCTCGAGATACTCTTTAGTGAGCAACAATGATTGTTCAATATGCGATAACTTCCTCCAATAAAAGGTTCAAATTGCTAAATATCCTTGTTTAAAAAAATAAAAATTTCAGCCAAAAGGTCCCTTTATTAGAGGTATATACTTTTCAATATTTTGCATGTTGATGAATTTGTAAACCTGCAAAAACGAACATGTACATGAACTTGGCATTCGTATAAGTGTCAAATATTGTCATTCACGAATTTGTGTAGGTGTTAATAACGAAGATACTAAACCTCAAACCTACTCTAACATAATTTTAACACTAAGCCCTAATGATATAGCACTTCCACGAATGTTAGTTTTGGCAGATACACGAATGAAAAATAGAGCACATTCACGAGTGTTAGTTATTTCATAACACGAGCACTTATGCTCGTTTCAACACATCCACAAATTCGTACAAGCTCGTTTTTACACCTCCGGGAATTCGTGAACATGCCAAATAATGAAAAATATATACATGTTTATTAACCAGTCCAAATGTCCATAATTCAGTTTATCAAGGTCGTTTTCCATTCAAGATTCGTTTCTGCTTGCAGTCCATTTGGTCAGTTATCATGTTTTAACTGGTATGGGCAATTTCCTCAGATTCGTGATTTCTTGAGTTGCTTTGTCAGGTCCTTTGTTCCAACAAAGGTGTTCCTTAAAATCATCCTTCTGGTTGTGGTTAGATTCTTTGGGCAAATTCCGTGTCGCTTGAGTCTCCTCCCCAGTTCTTGCCAGAGAAAATAGGTTGCCTTTTCACAGGTGTCATGAGGTTCATGCCTGGCTTTAGGCCTGGTACATTTTCTATGTCTGTTGAGAGTTTCCATCCAGTGTGATGTTTGGACTTCTACTGGAGATTCTGTTCGATTGTCATGGGTTTGTCTGCACCTCAGTGAGCAACTTTTAGTTTCATAAGTTACAGCTGCCGGTTCTGTGATTCTCTCTTTTTGTGTGGCTGAGATGTTGCCCAAAGTTACACCAACCTTGCATTTTGTTTGGTTCGTATCCTGAGTTGATGAGACTTGTCGGACGAGATGAGATTTTATCTCCAGCAATGAGACATGCTCATCATGATCCAGTAAGCATTGAATTTCGTTTCTCAGAGCATCTGTTGCAGACAGTAAAACAAGTTCAATGGTCAGATGACTGAGATTCAGAAGCTCAGCAGTAGCTTCAATTACTTCAATCCAACTTCTGAGAGCTTCTGGTGTCAACATCTCATGAGATGGCATTTTGGCTGCAATATCTTGTGCTACCAGTTTTACTATTTCCATTCCGCTTGTGAAAGGTGCTTTGCCTTGGTGTCAATTTTTCATATAAAATAGCGTACATTTGCCAATAACACAAGAACCAAGTAAGGTACATATATGAAATTGGTACCACAGTGTGCAGAATAATTTATGCATCTTTGTTTCAAATATCCATGTGTTTGGGTGGACTGAAACCGATAATTTTTTAACTATTGGCTAAAATAAGCTGGAATTCTATATGGGAGTCAGAGAGGGGCTATAGAACACATTTAGAGGTTAGCCCCAATGAATTTCAGTCTTTCACTTTTTTGGGACACGCTACTGTCAAGTTAGAAGGTCCCTTGTATCAGTGCCTGTGTTCAGCAATTAATGTAAATGTAAATTATATGTATTATACTCCATTCAGTCCATTGCATTGTGAATCTTGACAGTTATCAGAAAGTAAACTGTGTCACTGTGTGCTTGTTTGGGACTGTTTTTGTGCTTGTTTAGGACTGTTTTTTCTAAGTGGTCAGTAATCCCCTAAGTGTCCATAATCAGAATTTTGGATGATTACAGCTCATAATTGCCAGGTAAAAAAAAAAGCTCCATTATTGGTTCAACATAAGCTGATATTTCTGTCCACCAAGTTACGCATGACTTCATTACGTAGTGAAAAGGTCTGGTTCCAATGCAAAACAACGAGAAACACAAGGGAAGGGCCTGTTGGCGACTATGGGACAAACACTGAGATTAAGCAAGTGACTGAAAGGTGACTATGGAGCTCTATGGTGATTACACACAGCAGGCAACATAAATATTGTGGCATCTTGTTCACTGTCCTACAAAATTGTTAATCACTTCATTGTTGGCCAAACTGAAATAATGTCTCAGAGGCGACTGTGAAGCAATTATCAATACTGGCAACATATATGTACCATGGACCAGTTATTGGTAGCACTGTGCTTATAGTCCAAACGAATTTCCATATGAAATCTGGGCATGTTCACATAGTTCACAATAATCCCATTCAATGAGATCGATAAATAGGTAGATAGATTATAAAAACCTTATATCATAAAAAATTATTTTTTTATCTATATCTGGTCGGTGGCGGAGTGAGACAGGGACATCTAGGGGGGGGGGGGGGGTTGAGAGTGGGCCTAATATGTATTCATGTGCAATTGTGTATTCATAAAGCTGCTTCCCTTTTCAAAATTACACAAAAAGTTGTTTACTACCGTGAAAGATTATTTTGTTTACATTTCTTGTTTTTTTGGATAGGCCTCTAGATAGATATATGGATTTATATATGGATAGATCTAGATTGATTACTTTACATAACATTAATATACACATATGAATGAGTGATATCCGTACGGACAAATCTATCTATCTATCTATCGATGCAGCCAATTCATCTGACTGTATGTATATATCTTTTTCTTTTTTCACATTTCTTACAGTGTTTAAAAATTACTGCGTGGGTTACTTAGGCCTATTATGATTTGTTTTGATAATATTCTTTCATTTTATAGAACATGTTGAAAATCAACCTTGTTTTTCAACTTAAAGCCAAACATTACACACTTAATTTATTTGGTTCTAAAATAGGCGTGAAGTTAAATAAAACATGTAAAATGACACAATTGCTTAGAGAAATACAAAACATAATCAAAGCAAACATGTCATAACTAATTCAATCCAACAAACAAATTAGCATATTTCTACATGGCAATTAAAAAAATGCACCATTTTAATTCAAATAACTGAAGTTTAATTTTATTTGCAACATTCCTGGTTGAGTAAGATATGCATGAAACAAGAGGGGAGGCTCAGACATTTGTTTCATAAAAATGCCCTCTCATTTTAGATATGAAAACTTTTAGTTGCATGCCACATGCCTTCAGGTTCATGATAAAATCGATACAGTACCCTTTTTAAGGGTACTTTTCTTGTTTACCCATCAAAATGTATAGTGACACCCCTTTAAAAAATTGGGGCAGCAGCATTTGAAGGAATTGCAGTGTAGCCCTAAAAGAATGTCAGCTCGAAAGTGCATTAACCAACCGGGGTGTCTGAATCACTTTGCTAGTTGACACATGCACCCCTGTCACACAACACTCCAGGAAGACCTAAGCACTTTCAAAAAATCACAACTGAGTGAAATATTCATTGCTAACTTTCAAACAATTGTTAAGAAATCCACCCATCAGAAATGATCTATTTCAAGACATTTTTTCCCCTCAAAACTGGATCAGAAATGAATACTGCGAAGTATTTTATTCTTCTGACTCGCTATTGGTATTACTGTAAGTGTATTAAAATCATTTGACTGAAAAAAAATGCATATGCTTTTCCTTCAGGTGTACTAAATCTGTGCTTTTCTCTGTCATGTACGTTGTGAATAATTGGAGTCATGAATAATGGGAGTGAGTCTTGTTCTGTTCATGACGCTTGCCTGTTCTTTGAAAACAAAGAGCTTTTGTCGTCACTCGATCGTCGTCTGCGACGGTGACATTGTCCCGGTTAAGGTTTGTGTAAGTGTCCATTGTGACCTTAGTTTCCCACTTAGAGTTATGAAATTTGGTACAGGTATGGGCCTGTGGGTATGGATCGGAAACATGTCGAGAAATCAAAGATGGCAGCCATTTTGTGGTGGCCATTTTGGCTTCCATCTTTCGTCATTCTTGAACTGCCCGTTGTGACCTTAATAATTCACTTACAGTTATGAAATTTGTCGGTATGGATCAGGAACATATTGAGAAATTCAAGATGAAGGCCATTTTGGCAGCCATCTTTCTTCATTCTTAAACTCCCCATGGTGACCTTAAAATTTAGAAATTTTGTACAGATATTGGCCTGTTGGTATGGATCGGGAACATGTCGACTATTCCAAGATGGCAGCCATCTTGTGGCGGCCATTTTGCCAGCCATCTTTGTTCATTCTTGAACTGCCTATTGTGACCTTAATATTTCACTTACAATTATGAAATTTGGTACAAGCATTGGCCTTTGGGTATGGATCAGGAACATTATGTGAAATCCAAGATGGCAGCCATTTTGGCAGCCATCTTTCTTCATACTTGTACTGCCATTGTGACCTTCATATATTTCACTTAAAATTATGAAATTTGGTACAGATATGGGCATGTGGGTATGGATAGGGAACATGTCAGCAAATCAAAGGCAGCCATTTCGTGGCGGCTATTTTGGCAGCCATCTTTCCTCATTCTTGAACTGCCAATAGTGACCTGAATGTTTCGCTTAGATTCATGAAATTTGGCACAGGTATTGGCCTGTCAGTATCAATTGGAAACATGTTGAGAAATCCAAGATGGTAGCCATTTTATGGCGGCCATTTTGGCAGCCATCTTTCTTCTTTTTGCCCATTGTGACCTCAATATTTCGCTTAGAGTTATGAAATTTGTGGGTATGAATCGGGCACATGTTGAGAAATCCGAGATGGCCATCAAAATGGCCACTTGAAAATGGCGGCATACTTGAACTGCCCATTGTGACCTTAATATTTTGCTTACAGTCATGAAATTAGCTGCACTTATTGGCCTGTGGGCATGCAGCTGGAAAATGTTGAGAATTCAAACATTTCTTCATTCTTGAACTGCTCATTGCAGCCTTAATAATAAATGTATTAACTCAGATTTATAGCAATTTTGCCTACATTTTTACTAGTGTTGGAGTCGAGGCCAGGACATCCGAGACTGAGGCCGAGGCCTGAGCATCCGAGACCGAGACATCAGCTATCGAGATCGAGACCAAGGCCGGCAGAACATAAATTATGGTTGATGCCAAATTATTTTAGTATACTATCGACATTTAGCCATCCTATTGCATACAATACAGCAACAGATTTAATTTCTTTTGAGTGTCTGACAACTTCAATTATTTACTTCTGACTAAATCAAATATTACAGACTGAGATAGTACATGCAACAGAAATGTATTTCAAGATTGCTAGGAAAAAATAAATTATACTAAGCCTTTTCGGCATTACTGACACAACAAATTGCTTTTTCCTTTTCCTTAATTATGAGGCAGCTGCCAGCTTGTCTTTTTTATTAGGGATTGTCTTTTATAAATGTTTTCATAAGATACTTGGAGTTATATTTTGGGGTATTTATGCATGTTGGGAGATTGAGTCAAACAATTTGTACCATTCCGTTTTGTTGAGTTACATTACATGTCAGACACTCTGGCATGTGAAGTAAACAATCAGGTACTTAGGCATCTTGCATTTTAAAAATTTAAACAAAACCTTTAAGACTTCCATCATCATGGTCAAAATGTACATGAAATAATGTCAAGGCATCGCAATTAGTGAAGGGAAACGAAAAATATTTAATACTTTCGGAGATTCATAACTTCATTATGTTCACAAAAGATGGTGCCACCTTATGACGTGACACCCAGCCTTGAATATAAAAAGGATTCTATCTGATTCTGATATATCGTCTATCTCAAGGAAGACTCAGTCAAATCAATTTGACTGAATTTTGAAATATTTTGTAAAAAAAAACTAGAGGATCTCTAGCACCAAATTGCACA
This sequence comes from Platynereis dumerilii, assembly GCA_026936325.1. Classification (NCBI taxonomy): domain Eukaryota; kingdom Metazoa; phylum Annelida; class Polychaeta; order Phyllodocida; family Nereididae; genus Platynereis; species Platynereis dumerilii. The sequence continues at coordinate 730,898 of JAPTHN010000136.1, forward strand.
AGAAATAAGCCCAGTGGGTCTCTTTATTACCACACATCACTCCTTCAAGCTCTCGGTATTTTGGGACATTTTTACCCTGTTTTATTGCACTTCTCCATGGAAAACTGACATCTTTCATGGCTCATCTCACTCAATTCAATTGATTTGACCTAGTCTTCCTTGATACAATGCAAGAGGACATTCAGTTATGTCTACATACAAACTGATTTAACCTTTTATGCTTATGCATCATTTAAAAAAATAGAAAGGTTAGTCTTATGTAAAACTAGGTTTTGGTGGTTTGACTGAGTCTTCCACAACAGAATTTGAGTTGCACAATCGGAACTTATGAGATAAAAATCAGTTAAACCTGCTTTGACTGAGTCTTCCATTGAATTATTCCCTCTAAAAAATTGTTTGTTGTTCAAGCTGAAAAGGTCAAAGTGGTTTGACTGAAGCCGACTTTATGAATCTGCCACAAGTCTAGTGGAAGACTCAGTCAAAGCTATGTTTTGGCTGAGTCATCCTCCATTTTCTTGTGGAAGACTCAGTCATAACATAGCTTTGACTGAGTCTTCCGCTGGATTTATGGCAGGTTCACAGTTTCGGCTTCAGTCAAACCACTTTGACCTAGTATGGAAATTAAAGTAATGAAGCAACTGTCTTGCAGCTCCCTGGAATAATCAGTCAAAATTACTTTATTTAATAAATTCTACATTTTTAAAACATTATATATGTTTCTTCACGATCACGACACCAAGCCGAACACAATGACATAAATTTCAATACAATCAGTGGCGGGAAACTGAAGTTATCTGCTGATTATTTTAGTTTTCAGAATTTCAGGATTGCTGAAAATTGCAAAATTTCCTATGACTGAGTCTTCCATGAGATAGACGATATATATGTATATATGTATATATAGAATAATCCCAGTAGTTCCTTTAAATTAGGTAAACTGACTGATAGATTATAATAAACTAACATGATCATTTTGATTGACTGTTTTAGCAAATTGCTCTTTATTTATCGGCCATTCTCAAATTTCGGGACAACGGGAGTAGGAAAATTGTCCTGTAACGGAGGGGACAATGTGGTAACGGAGGGGAATTTTGATGTAAAAAACCAACTGTAGGAGTGTAGGAACAGCAACAAAAGGAAAAATGATAAAAGATTGATGTAACTATTATTTTCAGAAGTACTTCATCACGTATCAGTAGATTTTTTGGTCCAAATGTCGATTTCTTGCTCATGATCTGGCAACGGAGTGGACGGTAATGGAAGGGACCAATTTTTTGCTTTTCGTTCATTACTGCTTTTTATTTTGGAGATAAGACAAAATAATTGCAGAATATTAGAACCTGCCACCCTCAGCAACATATACATGAAATCGCTCTGTAAAATTATCATTGGTAAGCTTGGAAATGAAGGAAACGGAGGGGACATTTTAGTGGGACCAAAAACATTTTTTATGAACATTATGTCATAATTTATTGAATACATGTTTTATGAAGTCTGCAAGGCAGTGGTACTATGGCGCACATGCGTCTGATGATATTCAGTGAAAATAGCTCATAAAAAACAATAACGAACAGAGCTATGGCAAGTAACCGAGGGACAAAAAATTGACATAAATTAGTGACACGACTATTGTATCAATTTAATCAATGAAATTATACCAAAAAAAATTAAATATGAACTAAATATAAATTCAAGTCTATATTCCCATGAATCGTGCAAAGAAACTTTGATAATAATGGTATATTAGGAGGAAAATGAACACTTGATTCTGTCATGTCAGGTCCAGTGACAGGGAAAAACCATTGATTTTGTACGGATTTCTGGACATAATGCATTAAAAAATGTCTAATGAATGACTTTTTGCTCCAAATGCAGTGGTTCTAAGTAGAAATATGAATAACAGATGCAGAGTGACACTTCAGATATTTATCGCATTCATATTACAGTGAAACACTTTGATATAGGAAAAATCCTTTCAGGTTCATGATGATTTTTGCATTCTGTGAATCATGATACACCATGATTTGTCATGACCATTGCATTAGTATAGGAAGCATATATGCTGTTGATGATTCATGATCGAGATTACATGCCATAGCTGTGAATCTGTAAGATCCAAAGCTGTGCATGAAAGATATTGACATGGGATGATTGGTCATCATTGGGATGATTTGTCATAACCAGGCTCTGGCACTGATTGGTCTTCCTTCATGATGACAATTTCTTATTCATTACATATTGGGGGGGGGGGGGTTGGAGGAGAAAGTACTGCACTGTGATACATGTACCAGAGTCAGTTATTTATTTCAAGCACTCGCTGTACAAAACTTGATTTCAAGATCGAACAACACATTGTAAATAAGAGAAAGAAGGAATGATTTTTTTACTGAGGCTAGACAGGACATTGTCATTTAGGCCAGACTTTTTCAATTTTTAGCTTCTCAGAGCGACCGACCCAACCGATTTTCTGCCTATGGAAAAGAAAAATAGCATACCCACAATTTGTATCAAATTGACATGTATAAAAAACTGAGATTTCACCTTCTTTTTCGTCCTACCGACCTACCCTAGAAAAAGTGCCTTGAGAAGATTAGAGAAACTAAAGATCAATTATGTCTGGCCTTACAGAAAGCACCAAGCCTCTGGGGATTTAACAGTTGCCAAATTGCTCCTATTACACATACTTCCTTAGTTTATCTATTAGCAATCAGGAGACAGCTTCGCTGTATTTTCCTGGCTCCGGCAGGCTAATGTATGGTCAGCATTGAGGATATTATTTTATCTTTGTACAGTGTACCACTGTACCTGCATAATTACTATGTACTTTGGTTTATTTCGAAGTTGCGACAGAATTTGGTCACATAGGCCGATTCAACATTGCAGTACCCAAGCTAATGATGGAAGTATATTTTATATTATCCATAACCACTCCTCCTCCCATGGCATCATCCTGTTGGCCTCCAGTTGCCTTGGACTGGCATTGGTGCTCTCAACAGCTGACGAACAAAATCTCTTGAGCGTATGGGCTGTGGTTATGCAGTTATGACAAATCATGCCTTTGATGACTCATCAATGTCATCATCCCATGTCAAAGTGTTTCACATATTTTGTCACATTTCCAACTATATTGCATGGTAGTGATCATGAATCATCAGCTGCATATATTTTTCCAATACTAATGTAATGATCATGACAAATCATGGTGTATCATGACTCACAGAATGCAAAAAGTCAACATGAACATGAAAGGATTTTTCCTATATCAAATGTTTCACTGTAATGTCAGGGAGCTAGAGTGACGCAAATTGTCCCGAAATTTGAGAATGACCCTTATGCGGCTGGCCACGTGCCTAGGACAAATATTCAAGGCCAGGGGATCCGAGATCGAGTACAAGGTCAAGGAATGGACATCCGAGCCCAAGGACATCAAAATGTGGTCCGAGGCCGGCCTCGAGGGCTCCAACACTGATTTTTGCATTAAGTCACTGGAGTCTGAGATAGCTTTGTCCGAGAAACGGGGTAAACTAAGGCAAGGTCTTCAGCCCCCACATTTTTCTCATTGTATATGGATGGATTGACAAAAAAGTGGAATAGGTTGCTATCAGGGCTTTGGAGTCGGGTAGTCATTGGACCGACTCCGACTCCCGACTCCTTTGTCTTTCTGAAAAACGACTCCGACTCCGACTCCTTAGACCTCCAGAATTTCAACTCCCGACTCCTTTTTACGGCATTATTTTACACAAGTTTCTTGTGGTTAGCAAAGAAAAAATTCTAATCCACAACTTTTTCTTGGATTTTATACATCAATAGTAGTTTAAGAAGTTATATGTAATTGGTCTTTAGAAAAATTAATACTGTTTACATTGCTTTATATTGTGTTTTTGTCACTTATTTAGAAAATCTTTAGGAGTCAGATTAATTTTCGACTCGGACTCGGACTCCACCTCAAAACGAAAGTTCGACTCCGACTCCACCAAAAAACCCCCGACTCCACGACTCCGACTCCTGACTCCTGACTGCTGACTCCTGACTCCTGACTCCCGACTCCTGACTCTGACTCTGACTCCGACTCCGACTCCCGACTCCGACTCCTGACTCCAAAACCCTGGTTGCTATGTAGGCAGAAAGTTCTGTTGAATTGCTAGTTATGCAGATGATACAATATCACTAGATTCGACTCAATGTGCTACGAAAAGAGTGTTGGATATTTGTGATAGTTATTGTAAATTTTTTTGGGGCGAAGAACAAGGCATTGGTCTATTTCATAAATAGTAGCAACATTGTTCCTCGTTTTTTTAATTGGTTGTGAAGAAATTGAATGTGTGTCAGATATGGTTTTTTTAGGTCACAAAATTTTTGAAAATCGCAGTAATACAGTACAACCCATTAAATTTTCCGAGCTGATACTCTCATTTGCACTCACTTAGACATCCCAGCACATCCGCTACTTTGCTCTCACATGCATGCTCTTGCCCTCCTGAGCAAACAAACAAGCATGCAATTGGCTGGTGTCTCCATCTATTGAAATATGATGCAAGTACCTGATTCAACAGCACTGGGTGGTTCTATAATGTCTGTTTGGTAAATTGGAATTCATTAGCAAAATGCTATTTTTTATGCAAGAAGTACAGTTCTTTAAATGTATCAGCTTTTGACCTTCAGGTGAATTTTACATACAATCTGTAGATCTCATTGTCATAATTATAACCATAATCTGTTCTGATAGAAGGTCTGATAGACTACTGAATAAATCAAATTTAAAGCCGAAAACGAAAATTCAACATTGTTTTAAGAATTAGACTCCGCATTGAGAAAGAGAAAGACAAAACTTTGCACAGTTAAAACAGACAGAAAGCAAAGCCAAAATGCCCTTTGCAAAGCAATGCCATGAAGGGATTTGGGTGAGCATTGGACTATGAAAGTGTGAATGTATTCAATTGTCTTACAAAAAAAGAACTAATAAGCTGAATTAGATATAGCCTATTTATATGAATGATCAATATCAATTTATATATTCTGAAAAAATCGTTTGTGGCCTATCAATATAGTGGCCAAGTTAGAAATTTTTCAAAGGGGCACAAAATACAAATTGGGCTACAGACTTTAATACATGTCCGATTTTCAAAATTTAAAAACCTGCATATATCAAATGATCTTCTCCGAATTCATTTCTCTTATTTATTTTACTCTACATAAAGTAAAGTAAAGTAAAGTATTTATTGACCATATTTACATATATGTACAATGCTATTTACATTTTCCAACACCAAAAAGCAATATATATGGCAGGCTGACGCCAATGCAGGCGTATTTGCCTTTATCAGTAAATATATATAAAGTAAATATCAAATAAATCAAACATAACATATAACCAGTGAAGCATTATCCTAATCTTTTATCACAATATTTACAGAATAATTCAATCTATACAGAAACTATAAATACTTCTAATTAACAAATTGAAAGCCAACATTACATGCAGTATTAAGTTCGCAAATAAGCATGTCGGCGCATTATGCTGTGAGGATATAACTTCAATTGCTAAAATCGTGTGGCCAATATGGACTAGTGGCATTTCTATGATTTTTGTTATTTGGGGGGATGCTTTTCACAAAAATTGAGGACTGTCTATCTATCAATCTATCTATTCGATCTATCTATATCTATATCTATACAGATATATGTGACCTGCTCCACCAAAATGGGTTCAAAGTCGGCCTGCTATCATATTCAGTTGTTAAAATAACTTTGTTCTACTGGAATTTGGCTTTAAAATGATGTTTCATTTGTCTTGATATCTCCACCCAATCCAAAGATATGGCTAGTCAAACATTGATGATACGAAACATCACAATTCAAGAAAGTGGCATTTGAATTTCCTGCCATTACAATAAAAGAACTAGGAAAATAAAGAATGATACCCAATTTGGATAATTTAAAATCAGTTTTTGCTTAAGATGGTCTTAAATAATCAAAGCAAATTGCTTTTGCTAAAACGTGGTACCAACAGCTAAAAATCATCAAAATATGACCTTTTGACACATTTTGCTAATTTCTGGAAAATACAGATTGCCTACTTTGAACTCATTTTGGTGGAGCAGGTCACATATGCAATCATCTGTATGCAGTCAATTCTTCTAGCTGCATGTATATATCTTTTTTCTTTTCACATTTCTTACATTGTCCAAAAATTACTGTGTGAGTTATTTAGGCCTATTATAATTTGTTTTGATAATATTATTTTTGTTTTTTAACTTCAAGCCCAACATTACACACTTAATTTATTTGGTTCTTAATAGGTGTGAAGTTAATATTAAACGTGTTAAATGACACAATTGCTTAAAGAAATACAAAACATAATCAAAGCAAGCATGTGACAATTAATTCAATTGAACAAAGAAATTAGCATATTTCTACATGGCAATAAACAAAAAAACAAAATTCTCCATTTAATTCAAATGACTGATGTTTAATTTTATTTGCAACATTCCTGGTTGAGTAAGATATGCTCGAAACAAGAGGGCAGTCTCAGACATTGATTTCAAAAAAATGATCTCTCAGTTTAGATATTAAAACTTTTTGAGTATTGAGTATTTTTTTTTTTCAATTCTTTTAAGAGACCCGTTTTAAAAGAGCTGTTATATTTTCTGATCTATCTATCATATAATTCTAGGATATTTTAATTAGTTTAACAAGTAGAACAAGATTCTAAACAGCAGCACTCACTGCTGTTGTGTGTGATTAGCACCAGAGGACAGGAGTGTAAGGGGTTTCCCTAGAAGGGCATGGAAGTGAGAGCAACTGAGTGCCTCAGACTCAGACTCAGACTCAAGACAGTTTTATTTTGCCAACAATTATAAACATGATAAAGAGTTCAAATGAAACATATTTAATTAAGGCATGGATGACCTCTCCAAGATAAAAAAATTACTGCTATCGAGAGGCCACCATAAAAAAATAAAAATAAAATAAAGAATTAATAATCGTTATACCTATGAATCATTATATGAATAATTTGAAAGAAAGGTAATGTACATATAATTCAGGAAAGCAAATTTACCAATTATTCAAAGTAAATCAGATGAGAAGATGAGATATTAGTGTGGAAACAAATTGTTAGAAATTATATATTAAATTTTTGTCACAAGGAACCTGGAAAAATAATGAACCCGGTCGTAGTGGGAGCGGTGACTCGAGAATTGACCTAGAGATAAATTATGAATTGCAAATATAACCATTTGGGATTAGACAATCTATTGGGTAGCTTTCCAAAAACTTTTCTTTAATATACATTTTATAACCTTGAAAACTATGTGTGTAGATTTTGTCTTTAATGATAGGTTCCATGGAATTAAATATATTAGGAAGTCGGTGTGACTTAATTATACTAGACTTGTGAATTTTGAGACATTTTATTTTGACTGTTGAAACCACGTTGTTTACACTGCCATTGCCCAGACAGCAGGTGAGCGTGGCTAAGTAGGTCACGCTGCAATGAATTTGGTGAGGCTGCCTACCTTCCACAAGCGACTTGGTTATTATTGTAAATGACCATGGAAGGGACATTAAGTTTCTCTGTTAATAAAATATGTGGAGTTTATAACAAGAATGAATGGATGCAGGAAGTATATAATACAGTTACAAAGAAGTATGGTGAAGATGACATTGAAGCAATCCAGGTTTATCCATCAGGATGGCCCAGAAAAGTGAGATTGATGGTGAAGAATCCTACATTGAAAGAGTGCCTTCATATTGCTGGAATTGATGTTTTCGGGCAACATGTGGACTTGGAAGATGACCTATTAGGCCCACAAGTTACTGTTACAGTAATTGACAAGCCAATAGAGATGGCCTTTGACAAAGTGACAAAAGTTTTGCAAGAATTTGGGAAGGTTGTTCGTGTACAAGACGAATGGTTGGTGATAGATGGAAGAAAAACAAAATGGAAAACAGGCACGAAAAAAGTAGTAATGGAAGGATTAAAGCAAAAAATTCCAGACAAAATAATGGTAACTGACAAATACGGAAGACAGACAACAGTATTGTTGAAGTGTGACCGAGAATTTACCCGAAGATTGAATGCAATTACGCAGAAGGATTACTGTATCAAGTGTGGTTCTTCTAATCACAAGCAACAAGAGTGCAAAAGTGATCAGAAGTTATGTTACAGGTGTGGGGCTGATTCACATCTACAGTTCCAATGCCCAGTCCCAAGAGATGTTGGATACAAAGAGAACAACGAAGCTTACTGTTTCAGGGGAGAAAATGCAGTTTTGAGCAACTTCAACAAGCAGTTCCCTATAAAAGTGAATGGTCTGTCATTTGTATGTAATGAGCAATACATTGTTCATGAGAAAGCCTTGCTGTTCAGTGATCACATCGCTGCTGCACAAGTGTTGGAAATGACAGATCCTAGGAAAATGAAGCAGTTGGGCAACAATATTCACAATTACTATCACAGATCTTTGCAAGAGAAAAGCATGGTAATTATTGCGAAATGTAATGAGATAAATTCAGTTCACACCCAGAAGCACTACAAGTCCTCATGGCGACTGGACACAAATTGATAGGTGAGGCAACAGGGAGCAGAGAATGGGCAATCGGTCTACCATTAAGCGACGAAAACTGCCTTGATCATGTAAAGTGGCCTGGTGACAACAAGATGGGAAAAATCCTAATGAAAATTAGAGATAATGAGTACCAAAGACAAGACAACCAAGTCAAAGGAGTTCAAGAACCATCTGTTCAACCCTCAACATCTAAAGGGATAGAAGCACAGTCAGTAGAGTCCCTGGTCGTGGTTGATGATGAAACCCGCCAATCATTGGATGCTGGAGACATCGATGAGAATCAGGCCTTGAATGTCCCTGACAATCACCAGGCTAAGGATTTAATCCCTTTAGCTCTAGAGAATATTCAGGACGCAGGTGTCAATCCCCAAGTTGATGGAAAGAATTCAGAAGAGAACGCTCCAAGATTGGAAGCAAGCCAAGTGCCTCCAACTGAAGCATTACCTGACGAAACTATGGACTGGTCAAACATGTCGCTGACTATAAATCCATTGGAGATAAAGAATAGCACTGTCTCAGATTCAGTAGTGATCGTGGGTGATGTCAATGTTAAGGATATCAGTGTCCAGGATGAAGACTCGCCCTTTAACATTCATGTGATCCCTGAAAATGAGATAGCTTCAGTTCCTACAACCCTGAGAACAGAAGCTGCAGTGTCAAATCACAATGTGAAAGTGGTTCTGATTCATGTTGACACATTTGATTTTAATAGGGAAACACCAAGTAACGTCGAGAATGTGTTCCAACAGTATGAGCTTATGTTGCGACAGGTTTCACTTCAGTATCACCTTGCGAAAGTATTAGTCTCAAGTGTCTTGCCCAGAGCAAAACAAAACCTGTATCAAGAGGAGTTTGAACGAGTAAATCAAGAGATAGTGCAGTTTAACAATATGGTGAAAGACTACTGCGAGAAAGAAGAACATTTCAAGTTTCTGGACAATGATAGCATTTTCATGCCCGATTTTGAAGTTTGTGATCACTTGTACAAAATCCAAAATGAAAGTGGAATTCAACTAGGCCGACAGGGTTTAACTGTGCTTGAGGACGCTGTTAAAACTGCTGTCCGCAATGCCTATTATGAACAGAAGTTGGAAGTTGATTATGATCTGAGACTCTCTAATAAATGACGTGCTTCCCTCCCGTTGTGACTCTCACAACGATAAATGCCCGTGGTTTGAAAAATAGAGAAAAGAGGTTGTCTTTCTTTGAGTGGTTAAGAAATTTGAACTAGTTTATGTATTTTATTCAGGAAACACACTGTCATTTGAAACGAGAAGAGAGTATGTGGACCAGAGAGTGGGGAGGTAAAGCTGTATGGTGTTTTGGAAAGAATAACAGCAAAGGTGTTGCCATTTTGTTTAAGGCTGGAGTGAAGTTAGAAGAGATGATTGTTACTGAAGATCCCCATGGCAGATATGTTAAATGTTGTTTTAAGATTAATGAATGTCAATACAATTTTGTAAATGTTTATTGCCCAAATAATGAATATGATAGAGTTTCATTCATAAAAGGATTTGATAAGTTAATGGAAAAAGATATGGAAAATATCATTGGGGGTGATTTTAATTGTGTGCTTGATTGTAAAGTTGATAGATTGAACTGTAAAAGTGTTGTAGACATGGGCCAAATTGAACTTTTAAAAATTATGAAATCCTTTGATTTGGAAGACGTATATAGTAGAGTAGAGTAGTAGAGTAGAGTAGTAGTAGTAGAGTAGAGTAGCATTTATTCGACAGGAAGGTATTGTACAATAAATTGGAATATTATTTGAAATACAAGGCCAGGAGACACCCATATTGTCCAAATGTGGACGCTGGCATGAGTGCCACCTTGAAAAGACAGTATAATTTGTGATTATTTGATATAAGTATTACACGTAAAGCAGTTTGGTAAATTGCATTCTAATTTATATTGACCAAGGAAACTGATTTTTACGTAATTTTTGAAGGCTTTTTCACAATGGGTGGTTGCTTTACTTAAAATGCTAATATCGGTTTTATTTAATAAATGGCAAAGTTTGTATCTCACACAATTTTCGGCAAACTTGTGTTTGATTCTATGAGTTAAGAATTTGTTATTTCGCGTATTTATGGAGTGAGTATCTCTCTGCTTTTTAACTGAAAAGAAGTTCATGAAGTAGTCGGGGAGGATGTTGTTTTGATATCTATAATAAAATTGAAGTAGTTTTTGATTGTAAATTTCATTTAGAGATAGTAGATTTAGCTTTTCGAATAGCGGTTCTGTATGCGCATTGAATTTTGAGTTTGTAATGACTCTTACCGCTTTTTTCTGCAATTTTGTGAGTCTTTGGTTCCCATAACCCCAACAGAGCATAATTTAAATGAGAGTTGATCAATGAGTTGTATATAGTTTTCAGTGCATTTAGGGGAAGTTCCCTATTCAATCTCTTTAATATACCTATTGTTTTCGATATTTTGTTTGCTGTTTTGTGACAATGATCTTTCCATTTCAAATTTCTGTGGATATTAATTCCAAGAAAATTGAAATTTTTGGTATGTTCTATTGCGATGTTATTGATTTGTAAGCAGGGAGTAACTATTTTTTTATTTGGAGTAGAAAAAAGCATGAATTTTGTTTTATTTATATTTAAAGACAATTTGTTTAGCAATAGCCACTCATGAATTTTGTTTAGCTCTTGGTTGAGTTTGGTAGTGTCTGGAACAATGTCTTTGCTGGAATGGTCAGTTGATATAATTCGTATTGTCAAAAATTTAGGGAATTTTGCTATGTTTCTAGTTTTGCTAATGATTTCTTTGATTGAAATCCACATTGTTTTCATGTCATTTTTGGACTTTGCGAATATATCATTATAATATTTTGCCTTTGCTTGTCTAATAATTTTCTTCAGCAATTTGTTATAAGTATTTAAATTTGTCTTTAAATGGTCATATACACTGCTGCTCACGGGAGTCTTTTTTAATTTACAGTACAGTTTATCTCTAAATTTTATTGAATTCAATACTCCGTTTGTTATCCATTTTGTTTTTTTGTGCTTATGCTTGGAAAATCGTACTGTTTTCTCAGGCAAATGAATATTTATACCTGTATCTAATATTTCTGCCAGGGTGTCATAATTCTGATCAGGATTTGATGTCATATGCAATTTTGACATTACATTTTGTTGATTGATATAAACGTTGAGGTTTTCAATAGCTTTTTTAGAATTGTCTGTTATTTTTATGAACTTAGGAGGAATTGTTTTTAAGTTCAAGTAGTCCAAACATATGAAGTATGGTTGATGGTCTGACAGTTTGTAGGTGATTATTCCTGAAGTCGTTTTGGGAAAATGTTTTGATAGCTTTGACAGAAAATTATCAATTAATGTTCCTCTATTTCTAGAAAGTCTGGTTGGCAGAGTTATTTTTTGGTATATAGCCACAACTTATAATGGTGTCCAAGTATTCTCCGAATACTTTTCTCCTACTTTCAACAAATCAATGTTGTAATCCCCTGCAATCAATACTTCTCCACCTAACTTTTCAATACAATTTTGGAATTCTACTGTGAATGTTTTGTAGTTTTCAATTAGGTATCGGGGTGGTCTATAACATTTCCGATTGTTACTTTTTTCCCATTCACATTTATTTGAATAAATTGTCCTTCCCACATTTTAGATGGACTTGATTTTATTTTTAGCTCTTTGTATTTAAGTTCCTGTTTTATATATATAGCAAGACCTCCATGTTTCGAACTATAAAGGGGCTGTGACAACAAAATATAGCCATCCAAATGCAACATTGAAACATCACTGTCACTACTCATCCAAGTTTCTTGCAAACAGATTATGTCGAAAAACGTTTTTGATCTGTTTAGTAAATTAATATAGATTTGTAGTTGATCAAATTTTGCATTTAAGCTTTGTATGTTGAGACTCATACATTTAAGTATATTACATTTAAGTACATTATTTTTGTTTTTTAAAATATCGGTCAACTCGTCATTGTTATAATATGGGGAATGCTCTAAAAGTTGTAGGGCACTAGAATCATTGACATTATTTGTTATATTAAGTAAAGAATTTTTTTCTGTACCTCCCAAATTATTTAGTACTGAATCAGTTTCCACGGTGATGTGATGATAAGGTTTTCAAAAAATTCAATTGATCTGTGTGCTTTCGGATAGATTCTTCTAATTCCTCCACTCTGATGTCTTTTTTCTTCTCATCCATTGGTATGTTTCGATCTTCAGATGGATGCATTGTTGTTGATGAATTTATTTCCGGGATGCTTGCAGCTACAGTTTCGGTACTTGAAGCTTCAGGGGTTGAGAACAGGGGGTCTGGTCTGTAGCTTGAATTTCTCTTGGAATATCATTTTCCGTTTCTTTGATTAAAACTTTCCAGTCTTGCGTCCAAGTGCTGTGAATTTTCCCTTTCCGTTTGCATTCTCTTGCCAGGTATGCCAAACTCATTTTGTCTCTCGGGAGATCCTCGCAAATGAAAAGACCTGAATTTTTTAGACTTTGTATTCTTTGTCGGTATATTTCGCTCCTTGTCCAGATGTTATTGAAGGGGATCAGAGTTGGCCTTGGAGCATGTTTTGTTTGTGAACTCGTGACGTCTGTAGAATCCTTGATGTTTTTGCCAATTCTACGGCAGTCTATTTGTGTTGATGTTTTAAATTTTTCTTGAAGAATGCGATGGACTTTGGTGCACAGGTTCTCATTTTCCTCTTCAGGCAATCCTTGTAAAATGAGATTGTGGTACTTTTGCTTCATTTCTATTTGTTTTATTTCTTCCATGCTGGGCAATGGAGTTGTTTTTTGCGGATTCTCTTCTACTTTGTTTTGCAGTGCGGCTTTTGTTTCTATTCTCTTCAGGTTGTTTTGTAGCTCGGTAATTTTCTTGTCTTGCTCAATTCTTTTTTGTTCAAGTGTTGAAATTCTCTCTTTGTACGGTGTTAAAAGTAATTCCAGAATTTTAGTAAAAGCAGGATCAGTAAGGATTTTGACTGCCTCATTCCCAGTAGTGTCCATTTCTCAAATCTAATTGTCCTCACCTTGGCAACCTTAGCAACCACAGTATTCTGACCTTAGCAACCACGAATTCGACGCTATATTTCTGTCTTCAGGCTGTTGTTGACTTTAGACACACAAAAATAATAATTCTGGGTCGTTTTTCTTCTTGAAGGTGTCAAATTTTTCTTCTTTGTGTATTCATAGAACAGTATGCCAATTTTCTTTCTCCTATTCCGTGTTTTTCCACTATTTTCATGTAATTTAGTGCTCTGTGAAGTGGATGTGTTGAAATGTTTGTCTGTGCTAAAAACGAGGCACAATAAACCCTAGAAGACGTAACCCAGAGAAAAGAAATTACACATGGAGTGGTCAAAACAAAGCATCTCGAATCGATTATTGGTTAGTGTCAGATACGTTGGATTATAGAATTAAGAATATTGATTTTAAAGTTTGTCCGTTTTCTGATCATAATGCAGTATGTATGACGTTGACAATTAATGAGGTTGAGCATGGAAAGGGAATTTGGAAGCTTAATTGTGAAATTTTAAAGTCAAAATTTTTTGCAGATAGCTTTGCGTCTGCTTGGGAAATGTGGAAGAGAGAAAAAAGTGAATATGGTAATACTAGAATTTGGTGGGATGTAACTAAGAAGAAATTAAAGCATCTCGCGATCAATGTGTCCACGAAGCTAAAAAAAGAGAGTGATTCACTAGAACGCCAACTAAATGAAGAAGCTAACCACTTGCAGAATGAGAAGGATAAGGGAAATGACGTTGATTTGGAACTTTTTGAGAAAAATAGAGAATTGAAAGATTTTTATGTTAAAAAGGCTAAGGGGGCTTTCGTAAGATCAAGGGCTCAATGGGTTGAGGAAGGAGAACATCAAGTAGATATTTTCATGGTCTAGAAAAAAAAGAGCAAAAGATAAATTGTGGGATGTAGTTTTAGATGAGTCAGGAAAAGAAGTAGTAGGAGTTAAGAATATATTAGAAATTCAAAAAAAGTATTATGAAAAGTTGTATAAAAGTCAATGTGATGAAGGTGAAAATACTTCAGAATTTTTATGTTGCAGAAAAAAATTAGGTGTTGAAAATAGAAACTTGTTGGATGGAAATTTTGATAAAAGTGAATTAAAAAGGGCAATTTTTATGATGAAAGATAATAAAACACCAGGTCAAGATGGCATTAGTGTAGAATTTTACAAAGTATTTTATGAAAGTATAACAGATGAATTGTTGTTGTTATACAACAATATTTTTGAGAGTGAAGAGCTATGTTATTCTCAATATCAGGCGGTCATTCGTTTGTTATATAAAAAAGGAGATAGAAGAGAAATTAAAAACTGGCGACCAATATCATTGCAAAATGTGGACATGAAAATAATTTCAAAAATCCTAGCTGAAAGACTAAAAATGGTTTTATCAGACATCATTGATGTAGACCAGCAAGGTTATATATCTGGTCGATTTATTGGACAGAATATAATAAGGTTAATTCAGGATGTTATTAATGAAACAGAAGATGACTCGTTGGTAGTATTATTAGATCAAGAAAAAGCTTTTGATCGAATTGAATGGAAATGGTTACTTACAACTTTGGAGCACTTTGGATTTGGGAAAAATTTTATTAAATGGATGAAAATAATCTATAAACACCCAAAGAGTGCAATTATAATCAATGGTTATTTATCCAGTTACTTTGATTTGTCAAGGGGAATCCGACAAGGTGATGCATTATCTGCTTTATTGTATATAATTCAAGCGGAACCCTTAGCGGAAAAAAAAGACAGAGTGAAAATATTAAAGGAATAGAAATTAAATGTCATGAAAACAGTACAGAAGTTAAAATAAGTCAGTTTGTCGACAACACAACGGTTTTTCTTAGTGAAACCAGAATGATCGATGAACTACTAGAAATTATGGAAAAATTTGGAAAGTTTTCTGGGTCAAAATTAAATTTAGAAAAGTGTAAAGCTATGTCAATGAGGCCACACATTTTTAATAAGAGATCTGACATAGATGTGGTAAATGGACCGGAGAAGTTGTTAGGAATTTATGTTGGTAAAAATGTTAATAATGACTTGTACTGGAGTGAAAAAATTGAAAAGCTTCATGAGTTGCTAGCAGTATGGAGAATGAGGGACTTGTCCTTGCAAGGTCGGGTCTATATTTTGAAGAGTATTGGGCTTTCGTCTATTTTATATGAGATAGAAATGAAGGAAGTTAATTCCAATATAATAAACAGGATTAACTCTATTATGTACGATTTTCTCAGGGGGAAAAAGCGTCCCTTAGTGCGAAGAGAAATTACCCATTTGCCAGTAGAAAAGGAGGAATTGGTATGTTTGATCTTGCGACAATTATTAAAGTTAAAAGGATTAGATTTGTTATACAAATTTTGAAAGGAGAGTTAATGAGTTGGAAGATGATTCCCTTAAAATATTTTCGAAAATTAGATAAAATTTTTAATGTAGATTATTTCCTACTAAAAACTACGGATGGTAGTAGTATGATCCATCAGTTATGTATTCCTCAATTCTACAAGGAATGCTTCCTGAACTTTCAAGAGTTTTTGCGGAAAACAGATGTTTTTAGTGAGATGAATGAAATTATATGGTGTAATAAAAGATTGAGATTTTTGCATTACCTTTTTGGGCTAAGAGGGGATTTATCTCAGTTGGTGACATTATAAAACCAGAAGGAGGGATAAATGAAGAACTTATTGCACAAGGTTTGAAAAATTATCCAGGATTGTTTTTTGATATGTCTAAATTAAAATGTAGTTTACCTAGTCAATGGAATGAACCAAACATTTTCAGTAAAAAAGAAAATGTGAATGATCTGGGCCCATCTGATTTGTTAAATTTAGAAGTTAAGATAAATGAAAAAGGAAAATTTAAACAATTGGGTATGTTAACCAGTAAAGAAATATATGATTTGTTGATGACCAGGAAACGTGTAAAAATCAAGAGTTTTCAATACTGGGAAGAAAAGTTTCCACAGCTGAATTTTCAGTGGAACAATTATTTTCCACTTAGTATTAAGAATAAAATAGTGCCTAAAAAAATTATAGATTTTAATTCTAAGTCTTTCCATGGTGTTTTGAATACCGAAAGTAGATTATTATTAATGAAATTATCAAATGGAGAATGTGTTATATGTAGTGAAATCGAAAATGTGAAACATCTTATTGTTGATTGTGATGGATTAGAAGAATATTGGAAATATGTCGAGAAAACAGTTACTATCATGTTTATAGTGCCTCCATTTGTTGTGAAAGATGTTCATAAAATGTTAGGATTAACAGAAAAGGAAATGGGAAGGTAAAAATGTTACCTATTAAGTTTTATATTGTCCCTTGCTAGATATACTATATGGAAAAGACGCAACTGTGTTAAATTTGAAAAGAAATTTGTAAATATTGAAACTGCAATGTTATGGTTCCGTTATGATTTATTGTTTTACATTAAAGTGTTATTGATATGTAAAAAGGGTTTACGGTATGAAAGTCTTTTGAGGCAACTCCATTGCGTTAGGTTAATTTAATTTAGAGTGTTAGATATAAATACCTGTTGCTTTCTTTTTTCTAATTTTATTTTAATATCTTATATTATTATTCTTATATAATTTTATGATTTATATACTGTTATTACTTGTTTGAAATAAAAAGAAAAAAAAAAAAAAAAAGGAAGTCGATAAGATATACCATTCCTTGCGAAGTCATGTCTCACAGTAGGCAGGTGGAGCCTCACACTTGTGCACTGTCGGGTGAAATGGTAATGGATGGCTTCACTATTAATGATTTTTTTCAAATATACTTGGAGTAAATTATTTTCACATTTATAACAAAGTTTGAAATCCTGCAGTGCACATAAGTCCATAATTTTTAGAGTACGTAACTCCTTGAATAAACCACTGGTGTGAGACCTAAAGTTACTATTGGTATTAATACGAATGGCCTTTTTTTGTAATTTAAATAATTTATTGCTTTTCCAACCCCATAAAAGTGGCCCATAAGAGAGATGTGAGAGTATTAAGGAGTTATAAATGTTGAGCATGGCAGGTAAGGGCAAAGAGTTCTTTAGTTTGTTCAAAATGCCCGTGGTTTTAGAAATTTTCTTTTACACCATATCTATGTGATTGTTCCATTTTAAATGATGGTCAATTATGATACCAAAAAATTTAAATCTGACACAAATTCAATTTCAGCAGAGATGTGAGTGGTTAGAAGAGAGGGCATCTTCCTGAGGGCATGGGATTTAGGATATTTTTTTGGGTTGTACTGTACCTATGCTACACCTAGTGTTACATATTTCTATAGAAAATTGCATACCTTTATTGGTGATTTTAACAAGATAAATGCAGAGATTAAGACATCGTAATTTCAACCTTATTGTTAAAAGTTACATTCTATCTAGATCTATCTATCTATCTATCAATCTGTCTGTCTGTCTATCTATCGGTCTATCTATCTGTCTATCTATCTGTCTATCTTTAGTAATTGGCTGAAGCATAAATCTCAGGTTGTGGTATGTCTCAGGGCGGAAGGGCCAAAGGGAAGAAATCTTCTGCTCAGCAAAGAGGAATTTGGGGGATTAAAGTTCGATATCTAGAGCAGTGGGGCATAAGATTAAAGCCAGGCCATCTTCGGCAGCACGTTGCCTCTAAATAGCCGACACTGGTGCTGATGGGGCGTAAAACACAAACTCACTCACTCACTCTTCGGCAGCACTGTAAACAGTGGGCATCATTCGGGTGGTTCTTGCATCTGTGAAATGCCTTTCGATCCAAACCAACTTTGACATGATAATGCCATTGATGACAAAAAGGGCCCTGGAACACAAAAACTGCTTCATATCAGGGACAGTCATGTTGCTGACCCATGGTTGTTAGATCTCAGTGAAAAATTAATGACATTATTAATTTCTTGTTCACCAACTAGTAGCTAGAGACACGGTACATGGACATTTTGTATATATATATATATATATATATATACTTTTCTTTTTCTCTCATTTTATTTTTACTTGTTTTGCTTTGTTTTGCTTTAATAACTGTTCTTTCTTATATTATTTTGTTGAATGTTTTGTACTCTTGAACTAAAATGAAATAGCATAAATTATATTTGGATTTTGTGCAATTTCAACAAACAGCAAAATATTAGAATATTTTACATAACTCAATTTTGCATCTATGTAACCTGATGAAGCCTGATATTCTGCTATATTCCTATGTTATATGGTGCTTCATTCCAGATAATCTTCTTTTTCTAAAGGTTCATGTATTTGTAGTATATAATGAAAAAAAAAATGCCTAGAATTTTACTGTATTTCTTCACAATTACAGGTCACATTTTTTGTATCCATTCCAGAAAAAGAACATGAAGTAGACTTTGGGAAAACAGAATTGGGCCAATGTTTGCATGAAATTTATGAAGAAGTCGAAATTCAGGAAGTTGCAGAGTGTTACCTGAATGACTATGTGCGCATGGTTTATCGAGTGGTTACTGATGACAGAGAACAAGAATATTTTGTAAGTTTTATTTTATTTCATATTAGTACACCTCTAGTGTTCCATGCTTAATCAGGATCAACTAACCAAGAATGTAAAGTAATAAGTAACAAGTACTCAGGTCGAGAGTGACCTCTGTGTTCGGATAATTAAGTGCACACGTCAGTAGTCCATAGATAATTTAAAAGTCCATTGATTAAAAAGTCTGCTCATGCAGCCTCACCATGACAGCAAACTGCACCTAATCAAATCATAACATTTATTAATAAGAACATAAATAAACAGACATCTAAAAAGCTAGCGTAAAAGAAAATTATGTGGCTCCAGGTCTTTTCATCATCAAATTTATTTGGTCCATTTGTCATCAAATTAGGACCATTCGTAGTTTTTTTGGACCCTTATCATCCATTTTTGGTGTATTCATCATCAAAATTTTTAGCTGTTCATCATCCATTTTGGACCTTTCACTGGGTATGATGAAGGTACGGATGATGTTATGGGCAGCTGCTGAACTCAGCCCATCAATCCCATACAGGCCAAACTTCATTAGAGCATATATATATATGCTGATCTGAAACCCTCCCAATGTGAGAAGAAATTTCCGGCAACCTTTTGCCTTGAGTCCATTCGAGGCCCAGATGAGTGAAGCTAGCACTAAGATGAAGTAGGCCTTCTCCAAGCTGCCACCCTGGAGGTTCCTCTCTGCCTTTCCTCATGATTACTAGTTCACTGACTGTGGTCTTCTGTGGATGAATTTCATAGCTGTGGTTGACAGAGTAGTAATGGGCCACATCCAGCATTCCTTGAAGTTGGTGTTTTCTAGTGAATAGCGGAATCATAATCTGAATCTTGTACTTTTAGCACCATATTACTAAAGACATGAACTGGTAAAAAAATACACGCTTTAAGACAGGGCTCAACTAGAGGTTGTGGGGCCGCTAGGATCAGCAAGGCTGGGGGCCCCTACCTGTGCCATCGGACGTCATTTAGTAGGGCTGATCATCAGTTGAAAATTTATAATTGTTGGTTTATTGTACAAAACTTATATTCTTGTTTCAGCTAAATATATCATTGGCTATTGCCTATCTGATTTATGAGAAATTAGGTACCAGAGTCGATTGAGAAGTATGTACTCAATTAAAGCCCCCAGATTTCACTGCCCACACTTGGAAAAGCATACATGACTCAGTCAGACTCAGACATAGTTTATTATCAATCTCAAGTTATTTTAGTCCACTATCGAGGGGACTTGCACAGCAGTCAGGTGTACACAACATATTAAACAAATATATATATATGGTCAAAAAACTACCACATTATCTAGTTTCACGGACAATTTGACATACTGAAATGGCTGATTTTTTCATCCTCCTGCAAGAATATACTAAGATTATTAAACATTTCATCCAAATAAATTCACCACCATTTATACACTTAACATCCCAGCCACTGACACCATACAGATAATAGGCCCAGAACTACACTATCACTAATCCCGATTCCCCAGGATGTTACCAAACAAAAAATCCCTGTACTGTACAGTTTCACATCAGTTTGCAATTAAAAGACTAGGCTTTTATGCAAAATGGTAAACCAATTCAATTATAGATGTTTCTTGTTTTCACGGTTGATTTAAAATAAATGTATCTATCTATCTATCTATCTGCCGGTCTTAGTAAACCAACAATGTCCAACATCACTGAAATATCTTAGAAACAGTTATTAGTAGGGCCAAATCGACATCAAGACTGATACGCTAATGGCTTATTCATTATGTCCCAAGTCTCCAAGGGCCACTTGAACTATTCCAAAGTTTTTCTTATGTATTAATGTATGCCTGATCAAGGCCATGCTTCAAATTTTATTCATGTCATAACAGCTTACAATGCAGTAACAGACTAAATTGACATAGCCTGACAATTTATATATTGTCTCATTCATTTCACAAACTTCTCGAGCCCCTGTAATACATTTTTCTGGGATACTAATTTTGGCTACTCTGTTGGCCCCCAAACTAATCCAACATTTTCAGATATATAATTCTGCCTGACTCACTTTCAGACTTACTTTGAAAGGCCCTCACTAATACCTCATTCATCTTATAAGACTCAAGGGTCGCCCCATAGCTATTCCAACATTTTCGGGTAGTTGAGGCGCCGGCCCCTGGGCCACCTCGTTCAATTTTTGTTTAATGCGTCCCTTCTTTTGAAAGAAAGCTTATATCTATTTATCTGTGGGAGCCCCTAAAGGAATTCAACATTTTTTTGGACCAGTAATGTATTATATTCTATATTGCGAACACCTAAAACAAAATGTACAATGTTATACCAACAAACTTGAAGTTTCAACTACTAGCTGTGAATGCTAGCTAATCCATTAGGGGAGTCATTTTCTCACTTTGATGCTGCATGCGAATTCTAGCAGAGTCTTCGTGTAATTATACGGACCTACCCGGATCAGATACCTATTATGTTACTACAGAATTGAGACAGGTACAACAAATAGAGGGGAGCAATAAAATGAACTTATCAAGTAGATTAATGAATCTGTTTGCTAAGTTGTATAACCCAATATATTACACATTGCAATATAACTTGCAAGTATACATATAATGGCTGCTTTCCCAAATTTATACTAGACATCAGAAAAAGCTTGGGTACATTAAAAAATATAAATTATTAATACAAAAAATAAAAATAAAGCTTAACCTGGTTTCGTTCGATTTGGCCCGATTTCACTAACAGTGAGAAATTTTGAGACTAGTCTCAAGTGTTGAGATCCTTCCAGCATTGATAGACACTGACACAAGGGGCCACAATTTCTAACAGCTGGGGTTTTGCTCATGAAGGTCCACTAAAAATGTTCAGTTCCCCGCCAGGGTTCTAACATATACAGGTAAAGACCTTCACTGCACCCAGCTACCAAAGGTTGCATAGGGACAAGGATAAATCAGCTGGGAGGAGACCACAAAGAAGAAAGAGATGAGGTTCAGACAGATACAATGATAATCAATGGAGGGAAAAGGTATGAATATGATGAAGGAAGGGAGGAGACTGGAAATGAGGTTCCACCATAGCAGAACAGGCCAATAAGGAGGCAACGGCAGATGGAGGCATGTAGAGTGAAAGAGGGCACTTCGGACAGGCAGGGAAGGATGTATGGTGGAGGAAATATTGGAGGAACCAAGAACTAGAAAGAAAATACATGTATATGGAGGGAAGAGGCAAGCAGAAGGAAAGGAGCCAAGGGAAAAGACAGGACTAAAGGGTTATGGGGAGCAGGGGGCAAGGGAGGAGACTATACTGGAAGTTGCATGGAGGCTAAATGGAGAGTGGAGACTGGGGGTAAAGGTGCACCTTTAATCTTTGATGCTAATGGAAGTGCTAGGCAATATGTTTTCTCAGCTTCAGAGCATGGACTCAGCGAGGGTAGTGGGTAGAAGGGGAGGGAGGTGACTGGGTAGTTGTATGCAAGACGGGGACAAGATCATTGTACATCTACTGTATAATCAGCCCACCTAACTTCATGAATACAATAGGTAAAGGATAATGATCTTTCTCTCCAGGCTTCCTACTTAATAGTTCTCCTGCTATTCCTACATCCGAAGTACCTCTTCCTTCCTTCCCCCTCTTTTACTGTTACTTGGGACCCATGTACAGTTGTACACCACCATCAGTCAATCCGCGTTAATGGTTTCTACTGAGCACTTGGAACTATGTTTTGCCAATTTTGCTGGCTATCTTGAATTTGTTGGACCATGTATCATATTTACAGCTTTAAAAACTACATATTTGAGTTCCTTGACCCAAGAAACATAGAAAATGATCTTTCATTTGTTGCTCTATGACATTAGGGGCTGAAATAGGAGATGTCACTGATTGGGCAGCCATTTTGACGGCCATCTTGAATTTAACCAATCAAATATTGCATGTATGAAACCCTTCAAAATGATTTCCTTGGCCTTAAAAACATAGAAAATTATCTTTAACTTGTTGCTTCATCTTAATTAGGTACTGAAATATGAGAAAAAGAACATTTGTCCGTGATTTTGGTGGCCATTTTGAAATTACCCCCGCAGAAGGGAAAAATGGCGGTAAAATTTGTACCCCGCGATATTTTGTTATTGGATGCCCAATGAACCCAAATCTGCAAAAAATCAATTTTAGCAAAAAAATTCTTACGGGATTTCATATATTGGACATATCGAACCGCACAAAATAGGGAGAGAGGGATGAGGTGACAGCGTAGGAAGGAGGGGATATTAGGGCGGTTCATTTTTATATGGGAAAAAATTATTTTGTAAATTTCACATTGGACACCCCCTGATTTTGTGAGGTTAGGTATCAAACCAGGTGAAATTTTAAGGAAATCCAACAAGTAGAAGGGGTCACCCAAAGAACCTAAAGTTTACTCTATTATTATCGTTTTCATAGCTACATGTTTTTTTTAAAAACTTTGTTCTGCAGTTAAACCGTGACATCATCAGGATATCTGTGAATGTGATTCGTCTAATGTTCAATCTGTGACATATCAGTTCATAGTTTGACATCACAGTTTATGACAAAGGAAATTAAAACTGCCAGGCAATGTTATCGTTTGTGTACACTGTACAACCAAAACAATCAACTTCTGTCTAAGCTGATTTTTAGCAGACCTCTTATAAGAGGAGCTGCTTATGACATTGAAATTCTGCCATATCTTGTGGGTCGAGTTTCTGCTGCCTGCCTTCTTCAATCGTAATGCCATTTACCATTTATCATGTGATGGGTCTCCATGTGAAGCATTCAACTTTTCGAACATGTGAATCGCCAAATAAAATCTCTAGCGAGGGCAATCCATTCAACCCAAATGCCATGGCTATGAATGACATCATATGTATTCCCCAAGGGGTTCCCCAAATAAGGAATCCCCCTGCAGCAGCCAGCTAATTTCACGGGTCACTGAGCAGCAGTTCAGCGATCTGCTTGCCAAGAGGTCTGCTTTAAAGTGCCTTGTGCACGTTATGTTTACACCTTGCCAGAAGAGTCTCTGTTTCAATGTTTCCCAAACAAAGCCTGTTTTATTGTTTTTTACAAGACACTCGTCATCACAATTTCAAATCACTTTTTAACATTTGTTGTTAGTCATTGTACACTGCAGGCCAAAAGTTTGGAAAAATAACTTTGCTTGTCATTGGATCAGCGTTACAGAAGTGCTTGTGGGATTCTTATCTTATCCGAAGAAAATGTCATAATAGGAAGAGGGATTGTACGGGTAGTTTCCACGGTGTGTCTGAATGGCACTAAGTTTCCTTTTTTGCTTTCAAAAATACTGATGGACCGAAACAAGTGGCCAGGCATATCAATGAAATGGCAATGGTCACTGCTTACTGACTTTGACATATCCCCATCTTTGAGAGCAACCTTTGAATTTAACGCTATTTTTACAAATTTACCTTTAATCATCCACTTAAAATTTATTTAGGTCTATTTCGGTTTGATCAAGTAAGAATCCAAACAACCAGATACCATTTTGTGCAACACTAAGTTCAAGTTCAAGGCAGTGGTTAGCAGCTTATCATTTCCAAAGTTTTGGCCAGCAGTGTAACTCTCCTCTGAGAATAATGTAAGTGGTTTGTTTGATTCAGTTACATTCTATTGAAGCATCTATCAACCACTGCGGGTATTAAGGCTGAACCAGCTAAACATACATAATCCATGTGTCAATGCATTTAGTCAGTTTCTTGAAATGTGTGCTTGTAATATACAAAGTTATGCAACTAATTCTGTGACATCACAGTTTTGAGATGAAGCGAAGTACAAACTGGAAAAACACATATCTATGAAAACCATAATAAGCTGAATTTTTCGCCATACCCCAAACAGCTGGACCTCATCACTGACTAAGAAATAACATATTTAAATTAATTTTCTTTCAAACCAAAATTATGGAATGTCAATGGTTAGGACCAGGTTGAGGTATGGAGCTTGGAGAAGCTATGAGATAACAAGGTGAATGGAGGTTTGGTCGTCCGCACAAGAATTTTTGCAGCCTGTAACCTCCCTGCTGGCCTCAGGTTGGCTAATGCACTTTTGAGCTTTTTAAGGGCTCCACTGCCATTTCTTTGAATGCTGCTGTATTAAATGCAGTTTCACATATTTACATATTTCATTCAAATTTTCTGCATGAGTCATCTAATATAATAGGTCAAGAAAAAAAATCGGGGGGGGGGTCACTGTATTTTTTAATGATGAAAAATGCAATTTTTAGCTTAAAATTTGAAAAAAAACTTCAAAAAAAGGCATAGGGAAGAGTTTTGATAGGACAAATGCAAATGAAGTGTCAAATGAAAGCCGACAAGCAGTGCTACAAGATTGTGTAAGCGCTTTGCATTTTTTATTTTATTGCCTGTTCCATTTGTTTTAGTTGAAACTGAGAAATTATTGGCATCTTTAATAGGAAAAAAAGGTACACAGACCAGAATTCAAAAAGGCGCCTCCAGCATCATATAGTGCTACTTCTCTGCTTTCATTTTACACCTTATTTGCATTTCTACTGTTAAAATTCATCCTCAGCCGCTATTTTAGTGTTTTATCAGATTTTATGCTAAGATTATCACCTGGTTGGCTGTGAATATCACTGTTTACGGTCAAAATATCAGGACCTATGATATTGTAAAAAATACCACCCTTCAAGGTCAATATTTTTTAACAATGGTTATGACATCACTAGCATTTCAGCTGCCTGATGATGTCACAAACCAAACAAGGGCCGAGAATAATGGGATTGTGACGTCGTGTCCATTGTTGCTCCATGCTGACGTCACATTTTTGTAATGGCAGAAAATAGTCCCCCTTTATAACTAAAAATTTGAGGTAAAACCAGGTGATAAAAACAAAACAACCACGCGTCAGGGCACTTAGTACAATATCACGAGCTGTTGTGCCCTGCGGGCTCGAGTGATATTAATTCACACAACAGCTCGTGATATTGTTACTCAGTGACCCTGACTTGGGTTGTTTTGTTATAATAGCATTCTTTTCCTATTGAAAGATACAGTGACTCCCCCCCCCACCCCCAAATTCTTGACATAGTTCCTCAGACTACTGATGGCGAAAATTTGGAGTAAAACTGCACAAATACCTCTAATTGAGCGTAATTTGAGGGTATTTCAGTGTTGTCTTAAAAGAGCGCATAAGTGCAATAACCAACCAGAGACTGGTTTTTGTCTAGAAAAAAGTCTCCCCGTTCAATGCTCACTTTAATAATTTAGGTAGATTTTATTGCACTACTTAGAGTTTTGTATTATTGTTGCACTACTTTGAATGAATTATGTACTGTCAACAGGAGATATATAGCTTTCACTATTAGACATGTGCACAAATTTGTAAACCTGCAGAAACGAACACATACATGAAATTAGCATTCGTGCAAGTGTAAGAAGTTGCAATTCACATATTTGTGTAGGTGTAATTACGAACATTGTAACCTTGCACTTGGCTAGAACTAATTCCACACCTAATTTTGGAGCTTTATTTTGTGTTTGAAATTACATATATACACGAGTGCAAGAAATCACACATACACAAATTGCGCATTTGTGGATGTGGCATTTCTAACACTTTTCTGACTAGTGAATGTGTCAAATATATCACCATAAGGTCTTGTTTATGATATATATTTGATATAGACGACTGGTAGTGTATATCTCTGATTTAACACATAAACATCCTATTGTTGTATGTGCATGATATGACACATATAGGACTCGTTAATGTGTGCTATCTTACACGTTATGCTATCAAAGCTTTGAGCTAACTGCTTGTGTATGGGTAATATATTAGACTTACTCAAATACATGAAAGTGTATTATCTTGCACTTACACAAGTTTCCACATTTCCTTTAATTGTGGGCATGCAATATGTTGCAAATTCACTAATTTGTGTAACTGCCAGTTATCACATATTCACTAAGGCCTATGAGTGATAATTAAATTACATTTCCCTAATAACTGAAACATTGCATATTCAATACATGCCTTTTTGTTTCTCACTACCAAGAACACAAATGACAACAAATAACAGGCTAATAAATAGTTATTAATTTGATAAGACTTGCATAAATGAGTGTCAGGAATGTCATTTAGACAAGTGACTGCAATGAAAAGTTAGATAATACACATATACGATTCTGAAGTATATGTAAGCTATTTCAATTACAAGAGTGTTGTATAATCCACATAGACGAGTCTGATAATATGCAAGATGATTCATATACAAGAGTGTTAGATAATACACATAAACGAGTTTATAGTGCTCGTGAATATGTGTGATTTTACATATTCTCAAATTTGTGTATGTTTGACCCTAAACTGAAAGATATGACACCTCCACGAATGATAGTAATGAAAAGAACACACATGAATAATAAAGCACATACATGAGTGCAAGTTATTACACATACACGAGCACCTATGCTCGTTTTTTCATGTCCACAAATTCGTACATGCTCGTTTTTACAACTCGACAAATTCGTGTACATGTAAAATAATGAAAAATATATAAGTGTTAACAGAGGATATCATATTTAGGGATACAGTTGTCAGGTAAATTAAACGTGTGCAGTTTGCCCAGAAGCATCAAAATCATCATCATCTGTCAGCAAGAGTCATAGTCAGTCTTAACTACTGTAGAGTATGTTTCAGAAGATAGCTCATATAATAATAATGATGATCCTATTGGTAAAGAGAGTTATAGTAAAAGCTATTTAAAGAGAACAAGAAACCACTATTTGCTAAAGAAGATCCATCTTCCGCACTAACATTGTATCAATCATAATGCATATATATAAGTTACACATTTCTAAAATATCTTTTTTGAAAACTTTTCTTGCGTGAAGTCGTCAGAATATGTCAATTTGAAATGATGATGTGTTATGAACAATTTTGAAACAAAAATAATTTGATTTTTTTCCAGGTCATTAAGAACATGATACTTGCCTACTGTAGAAGTGAAGGGAAACACCAAATGGATATTCTTGATGTTCACAGAGCTTTCAGCAAAATACAGAGCAGAGTGCAAAACCTGTCTCAATTGCTGAATGTTTTTCCAGAAGGAATTAAGATGCTTGGATCTTTCTTGGAAGATGAGAGGAACATGCGAGACGATCTAATAACAACAACTGAAATGGTATGATAAATATGTATATACAATGTTACGTAATGCAGGGATGATCACTTCATTTTCCAATATTTTTCCTGAGCATTGTTTGCGGAATGATGTTGCTACTCCAGGATATTTAGTCTTGACTAAGCTAAATTACAGTTGTTGTCACTTTGTTTTGGTCTTTGTGGTGCTGCAATATTCTTAATTTCAATCGGTGTGGGGGTCATTCTGACTCCTTTCAACAGATTTCCTTACCATCCCAGAATGTCATGAACAAATCTCAGGATAAAATTCTAATTGAAAGACAGTATGGAAATCCAAGTACGAGAATTTTTTTCTCACGACCTAGAGGGTGGACACAATAATTTTGGACCAAAATGTGGTTTCTTGGAAGCAGCCTAAGGCTATTATTAAATTCAAGTAGACAGCTAGCTTAATTCCTCCAAGAGTTTTGGCTGTTCAAAATCTATGATTCGTTATATTTTCATACTTTTGATAATGGTGCACGAAAAGTTGGGATTTTTTTTTTCTCCAGACCTGGAGTGTGGACACGGTATAAATTTCAGGACAGAAATTTGATATCTTCGACCTTTTGAACCTTTTGCTACCTTCATGAGAAATGGCTGTTCAAAAGCATCACACAATCCATTCACAAGCACGCAAAATATTAGATTTCTTCATTTCATTATCAGCCATAACATATGAACTATTTAAGCTACATATCTCGAATTTGGTGGGGAGAGGGTTGGTCTAGTGGTAGCTTGGTGGGCTGCCAATCGCTGGGTCCAGAGTTCGAGTCCAGCTCTTTACGGGTCGTCTGGGCCTAGGTTGGACGGCTGTTTCGATCATCCATTGCCTCATTGCCGTGCCTCCCTCCCGTCCTAATTTGCCTACCAAGTGCAAAAATACAGGACGTAAAGCCCCAAATCATTCATCCATACATCTCGAATTTGGCATGCCTTCATTACGTATTTAAGTATTCAGTATAGACAGCCAAACAGACTGAAAAATTCTTTATTTACCTGACCTCATACACCCAGCCCTATATTGGCTTACAAGTCATCAAAACAATTCAGAAGTAACTTTAACAAAACAGAAACTAAAATAAACATTTATTTAAAACTACAACAACCATTTAGATAAAATAATCGTACAAAATATATTAAAGTCCCATTTAATAAAGAATGAACTCACCTATTTGTGACAATGCAAATAACGGGAGCAAGAGCTCCCCTCTCCCAGAGAGTTTGTAGCAGAATGACTGCCTGCTTCAATCACATTACCAAAGTGAAATAAAAATCATGTCACAAAGGTCTGTATTTATTCACTCACCAGAGCTTTCGCCCATCTCTCATGGGCTTCTTCAGCTATCTGTTGTTCTCAGTTTGTCACATGACTGCTCACAGTCAAGTCATGTGACAGGAGGTTGCAGAAAATTGGAGGGAGGTCCCAGCCCTGGTCCCTGTTGAGTGATGGCTTATGGCGTCTGATGGCAATGGCTTCCTTGATTTTTCTTTTGAGCCAGTGATCTTCTCTGTCTAGAACTTTTACATTATCCCAGTCAATGCTGTGCCCTGTCTCTTTGCAATGTTCGTTAACAGCCGATGTTGATGTCGTTTTATGCTCTTTGAGTCTTTTGCTTAAAGTTCTAGCTGTTTCTCCAATGTATAATCTGCTGCACGTCTTACATTTCACCTCATAAATCACTCCAGTCTTCTGGTCTTTTGGTGTGCGATCTTTTGGTCTCACTAGTTGTTGCCTCAGGGTGTTGATAGGTTTGTGGTAGACATTTATGCCATACTTTCTAAATGTTCTTTCCAGTGGCTCTGAGATGCCCTTTATGTACGGTAGGCCGATAGGAGCGTGTTTCTTCCTCTCTGCTTTCTGCTGTTCCCCTGGGTCCTGTTTCTTCTTGGACGGGATCTCCATCATCCACGGAGCATAGTCATTCATCTTGAGGGCGGTCCTTACATGTAGACGTTCTACCTTCCTGTCCTCATTCGTTGTCACCAGGTTCTCTGCCCTGTTTAGGAGAGTACGCACAACTGACCTTTTATGCTCTAGGTGGTGGTTAGAGTTGAAATTAAGGTATTGGTCAGTGTGCGTACTCTTCCGAAAGACCGTTGTTTTCGTACTGCCATCCTCTAGCACATGTACCAAGACGTCCAGAAAGGCCAATTTACCACCTGCCTCTTCTTCATGAGTGAACTTTATGCTTGGGTTCAACGAGTTCAGATGGTGAGTGAAGTCCTCGATATCATATGTGTGTAACATCGCAAAGGTATCGTCCACGTAGCGGAACCATACCTTAGGAGGGTTCTTGGCTGTTCTGATGGCATGGCTTTCAAAGTCTTCCATAAAAAGGTTCGCTATGATTGGCGATATGGGCGAGCCCATCGCCGCCCCCTGTAACTGCTGATATATCTCTTCTTGGTAAACGAAATAGGTCGTATTGAGGCATAAATCCAGGAGTTCAATCACATCTTCCGCTTGAGCAGTCATGTGACAAACTGAGAACAACAGATAGCTGAAGAAGCCCATGAGAGATGGGCGAAAGCTCTGGTGAGTGAATAAATACAGACCTTTGTGACATGATTTTTATTTCACTATGGATTTCCAAAGGTCAGGATTAAGTTTACATAGTTACACATTACCAAAGTTTGAAACAGTTAACCAAGTGATAGCCAGGTGTCTCTGCAACAACAAATGGTGTCCGGTGCTGCTCCAAGTGACAACACACCAGGAATAATCAAACCACTAAACCATTCAACAGTTTAACCACAGGTAACATTTGGTCAATGTTCTATCCTTATCTTGTACATCAGTATGGCAGTTGACTTAAAACACTGATTATAAACATTCAAATGCTTTTCTTCCTTGCATAAGGCTTCTTAACTCAAATGACATTTGTTTGCAACCATTCTGAGCGCCCTTTTATTTGTTCTCTCTAATTTCTCAATTTCTGTTTTGTTAGCAAACATCCATACAACCGAACAGTAGTTTGGATTACATTTCATATAACTGTTGTAGACTGTAGACTTTGCTTTCTTATCTAGAAAGTTCTTTATCCTTTTGACTGCATTTATTTGCTTTGCAATTTCGCTACATGTATCATTTATGTGTTGTTTAAACTTCAGTTCCCTATCTATCTCTTCTCCCAGCACATTTACGGAGGTTGCAGTTTTCAATTCAGTGTCATTTACTTTTAATGACTCTATGTTTTGGCTATTGTTCCTAGTTAAAAACATGACTTGGGATTTGCTTGCATTTGCTTACATATTATTAACTTCAAACCATTCCATGTAGTTTATACAGCCTCGGGTTAACTTGTCACATAATGAAGTTAAATCACCATCTTAAGGTGTTATCATCTGCATAGTTGTGAATTTCACTTTTAAAATCTGAGAATAAGAAATCATTGAAAAAAATGTTGAATAACAGGGGACCAAGAATTGAGTCCTGTGGGACTCCTTTGATGTTCTGAACCCATTCCCAATACATATCTCCTATTTTCACCCTTTGTTCTCTTTTCATTACATAAGATTTAATCATATCGCATGCATCAGCACTGAATCCATAAGCTGACAGTTTTGCCAAAAGAAGTCCATGGCGCTTACAATCAAAAGCTTTTGACAGGTCTATTGCCACAACTCCTAAGTTTAGTCCGTTATCTAAGCTCTCTCTCCAATCTTCAGTCATCCTAATTAGTACATCTTGACAGCTGTGTTTTTTCCTAACTCATAAATGTTTATGAAACAAAGGGCCTTATGTTCATATACCTGATTGTAAGGAATTTTTTCCAGAATTTTTGACATTACTGGCAATAAGTTCACAGATCTGTAGTTGTCTTCATTCAACTTGTCTTTCTTTTTATACAATGGTGATATGTTGGCCTTTTTCACTTCTTCTGGGAATTCGTTTTCAAGTATACACCTGTTTATCAGCAACGTTAAAGGTTTAATCAACTCTTGACTTGTCATTTTAATAAATTTGGCAGGCAGTTCATCATAGCCTGCAGCCTTTTTACTTGACAGGGAGCTGATTGTTTTTGCAAACTCCCTTTCACTCACAAACCTAAATGTAAATTTGCTCCTATTACTTGCTCCCTTTATGTTATCTTTTATAATTTTCATGCTACTGTGACTATCATAGTCACATATGATATTCTGTAGGGATCTGTCATTGTTTTCCTATTTCTGACCCAATGCTTTGAAAAAATACATTGAAAATATTACACACTTTTTGTTCATCTGTGACTATCTCCCCATTCTCACGCAGTGGTATAGCATCTGATTTTGTCATTGACTCAGAAGTCTTTATTCTTGGTTCCTTCTTTACACTTTTCTTCAAAGTATTTCGATATTTCTCTTCTTTTAATAGCTGTGACCTTATTTCTATGTATTTTATACAAAGTTAAATGATCATCAGACCTGAATTTGAAGTACTTATTTCGAAACCTATTCTTGTTATATATTGCCTTTCTCAGATCCTTTGACATGCAATGGAAAACATTCTTTCTAATGATCTTCCGTTTTTTAGGTTCATGTTTATTGAGCAAATAGCACAATTCCGTCTGCATTACTTTATAGGCATCATTTACCTCTTCAGCATTCATAATTAGCTGGGATAGATTTGTTGAGGATACCTCTGATCTAACTTTCTCATAGTCTATCTTTGAAAGTTTTCTAACTTCAGTTATCTTTGTTTTTGGCATTGGCTTGTGTAGTCTCAAAACCCCACCAATCAGATTATGGAAGTCACTTATTCCAGTGTTTACAGAGAAAGTTTTTATGAATTTCCTGCGTTTTGTCACCAGCATTACATCAATTAATGTTGGATCACTAGACTTGAAACATGTCACCTCCTTAATGATATTAGTCAGATTATAGGATGGCTTTATAGTTGATAACACGTTATCTTGCATCATATTAAAATTCAAATTGCCAATTATTATGACATTTTCATGTGAATCAGAAACTTTTTCAACTGTGTCTTCAAAGAACGTCTTAAATGTGACAGGATCTGTCCTGGGATTCTTATACATGCAATAACATAACTTTCTCTTCTGCGACATTCAGTTCAATTGACATGCACTCTATTTCATTGTTGCACATATTTATATTTCCTATAGAATAAGGGATGTTTTTGGATATGTAAGTCAGAAGCCCCCCACTGTTAGATCTTTTGTCTTGTCTTACACCAACACATCAAGTCCACACACTCTTTGTAGTTCTTTGATCTCTGAGATATTTGAACCAACACTGTTCACATTTAAATGAGCAATTATTACATTTTTGGCATGGTTCCTTCTTACATTTTGTATCTCTTCAAAGAGCATTTCACTAGTGCCACTTGCTACATTTTCACCTGAATTGCAGTTTTCATCATGATGATCCATTTGGCTTGGATCACTATAAGAATTATTTTCTTGAAAATCATTTTCATCTGTCCAAAAAGAATAATCTATATGGTCACTATCTTTTCATCAGTCCATGTTGTTGCGGCCCTGAGGTCCTGGCCAAGGTCCTAGTAGTCATCCCAATGGTGGTTCCTGGACTGTGAAGTGTAGTCGTCCCAGTCGGGTTCCTGGACCGAGAGTTGTCATCACAGTGCTTGCGTTTATGTCTTGCAAGGCCACATGCCCAGCAGAACACAGTCTGACGTTGCCCACACTGCAATTCTCTGTGTCCCGTCTCTCCACACTGGTAGCATCGTGGTTGATGTTGTCTTGTTGCCCAGTTCTGTCTTTGAGGCCTTCTTGCAGTCCAATCTCGCTTAGGTGCTGCCGGTCTTTTCTGTTTTCCCATTAAGCCAGTTATTGATATCAAGATTCTTAGTTGTCATTGTCTATCGGCCTCCTAACCAGAATTTAAATGATTTCAATGACAGTATGACAGGCATTCTCTGTAAATTGAAATCTGAAAAAAAAATTGATTCAAATTATGGGTGATTTCAATGTCTATATTCTTAATGCAAATGATCATTTACCCAGCTCCGAATTTCTAGAAGTTATGTAGACTCATTCACTGCTTCCATTAATTACAAAACCAACAGGAATTACCAACAATACTACAACTCTCATTGACAATATCTTTTTCAATGATATCACAAATATCAAAACATTGAATGGCATATTTTATACTGATATCTCTGATCATCTCCCAATATTTTCTATAAATTACAATAACAAAAAAAATATAAAGAAATAGCAATCAAAACAAGAGTATTTAGTGAAAAAATATATAAATCACTTCACCCAGAAGCTAGCAGGCTGCAAATGGGATCCTATACTACAAATCTCTGATGGGCGAGAAACGTTTGACATGTTTTATGATAAATTTAGACATGTTTACAATGAGTCCTAGTTACAACTAAGTAAAGCAATAGGAAACCATGGTTATCTGCAGGATTGAAAAATTCAATCAAATGGAAGAATCGTCTCTATGTTGAACAATTAAAGAGACCTACTGCTGACAATATTATGCACTACAAAAGGTATAAAAATCACCTGAATAAACTCATTAAAATTGCGGAGAGGCAACATTACAGTGATCTTATTGAACAAAATCGCCTAGATACAAAAAAACTTTGGTCAATTATTAAGCAAGTCATTAATAAGAGTAAAACTATGTCAGCACCAAGTCAGTTCAAGTTTGGTGACAAGGTTGAAAGTGATAATCAGGTCATTGCAGAGAGATTTAACGACTATTTCAGCAGTATTGGGACATCTCTTGACCGGGATATACCAAGAACAGAAAATAGCCCCTTGTGTTATATTAATAATAGCAATCCTCACTCTGTTTATTTAAAGGAAGTTGATTCTATGATGAAATTCATTGAAAAGTCATTAAAACTACCTACAAATATTATCTATCTCATCTGACCCATGTACTTAATCTATTAATCCAAAAGGGTTTTTTACCAGACTCAATGAAACTTGCAAAAGTGATGCCTATCTATAAAGCTGGAGATCCAATGGCCATCAGCAATTATCATCCTGTTTCTATTCTCCCTTTATTTTCTAAGTTGCTTGAGCGTCTTATGTACAATAGAATGATGTCTTTCATTAATAGTGCAGTAGCTTAGCATATAATTGTTCACTTTTATGGTAAAAGCACCAAATTTTGCATATAGGTACTTTTGAGTATGCTCTTTCAGGAACAATGGAGTACCAAAAGATATCTGGCCCGGAACGGCCGCCATCTTGGATTTAAAATGGCCACCAAAATTTTGCTTTTTCCCCCTTTATCTCAACCATTTCTGGAGATAGAGAGATGATATTTGGCCAAAACATGTATTTAGAGGTATATTTTGATATCATATTCACTTTGTGTAAATACTTCGGTCATATGGCGGCCATGTTGAATATAAAAAGGCCACCACCATTTTTGCTATTTTCTCTTTATCTCGACCATGGCCATCGCTGTTTTGCTAAATTTTCTCTTTATCTCAACTATTTTCATAGGCATAGAGTGATAGTCGGCCAAGTCATGCAATTTATGTATTTTGATATCATGATCACTTTTTGTCAATCATTTCGCCATAATGGTGGCCATGTTGAATTTAAAGATGACCACCACCATTTTTGTTACTTTTGCTTTATCTCGACCGTTTCTGCCGATAGAAAGATGATATTTGGTCAAAACATTTATTTCTGGATATATTTTGATATTATAATCACTTTGTGTTAATACTTCTGCCATAGTGGTGGCCATTTTTGATTTCAAAATGGCTGCCAACACTTTTGCTATTCTAGTTTTCCTTAGCGTGACCATTTCTGGAGATAGACAATTGTACTTGGCCAAGTACAAACTCTCTAAGTTATATTTTGATATCACAATCATTTTGTATTAGTAATTGAACTCAAAGATGACAACCACCATTTCAAAAAGTTTATAATGCAGGCTAGTATTTTAATTCTCAGATCAATTGTCATAGGCATATGATGGCAGAGATGACCTACTCTGTTCTATTGCTCTGATATGGTTTCAGAATTTTAAATGCTTTAACTTCAGTTCTTCAGGACACAGAAGGAAGGAGACTTTCTATTGATATTGATTCTCTTGACTGGATTGTTCCTTGAAAGTTTGTTTGCAATTTTCCAGATAGTCACCCAGAGATTCCACCTCTCTGCAACAAAGTAATCTTTAGGGAAGGTCATTTAGCACTTAACATATTGTCAGATATATTTTCAGTGATGGACCTTGACCAATCACATGAGCAATCTAACAAGTTTGTGAAAAATTATGGAGATGCCACAGACTTCTTGATGATATATCAGCATTTCAAAATGGACAGCCATAGGTCTGGAAGTCTTAAGGTCAATTTATGAATTTGAGGAGCTGTCCATGTGCTTAGGATCTGGTCAACACTCACTATGAGGAGTCTGTTTATTTGAGACTCTCTTTGTCCCGGATGTCGCTGATTGCTGTGTTCGAAAACATTGGCAATTCATGCCAGCTATAAGATCATCTACGGACTCTGGTGAGAGACATTATGGGTCGTATGTTCCCAAAATACTGCAGAAAAGGAAACAGCATGTTAGTGAAATCATGAGGAAGACATAAACTAATTGTCCTGCTTAATAAATCCTCTTGCAGAAAAACTGCAAAAATCATCCTTGCCCTGATGCATCCAGAGAGACAGACATTTTCTTGTCTTTTTACTGCATGTGAGTCTGGCAAAGATATGAGGAAGTGTATCAAAACCATGGCAATATAAAGCAAGATTAAGACCAAAAGTCAGACCTAGTTTCTTGTTCCAGGCTGCTTTAAAGGAATAAACCATGCAGGGATGTTACACTGATTCATAAAAATTAACAATTCGAGCAGCAATGAAGAGCTGTATATATCTGTTTGTGTCTGAGAAGCTAATGAATATTTGTGTAGGTGCACAACAGTAAAATGTCACTTCTAGCGACAAAGGACTGATTGCAAAAGGCCTGGGAGTAGATGACCAGTCTTGCTTGTTTCTACCATAAACACAAGTGGAGGTAGTTTCATGCTTGATGCTGCCCATGCACATGATGCAGAAAGGCAGGATCACCAGATGACAGTACTCTGTGTTTGCCTTGGATCCTGGTGAAGTTGTGTTGTAAGTTGCCTTTTTCACAAGCTACTAGTGAGAGAGATCGGAGGTTGCATTTGATGGTGCAGTCGATCAGCGAAGTAAGAGCCACTTCACTCCTGTGCACTCCTGTTCTTTCACAGCTTCAGATGAGACAAAACATCAGCTTTGGGTAGAGAAATTACTGCATGAGAAACTTAGTTTGTGTGTAGAGATATAACATCAGTTGTTGTTGCTATTTTTGGTTAGTATGTACGTTACAAACTCAATATACATGTATGAGGTTTTCGGGCATATTGAGTGTTTTGCTGTTCTTCACTGCTCGAAGACATGAGCACTCAAGTTCAGTTGGAACGAGGCCGGGCAAAGGCTTTTTGCCCATGGTTCTTACAAAGAATACGCTAGCACCTGTTGCCGTCATTGTATATCTTAGAATACCACAATTCAGGCTGCACTTAGACAAGTTTTAATCGCGCCAATTCAGTTACGCAATATAGCACCTGAAGAATTGGCTACAGATGGACACAAGTGCACAAGGCTGGGCTCCACATTTGACAGATCTGGTCAAAGAGGGAAGGGATGTTAAGGCCTGATATACATTATACGGTGGTAGCTATGCTATACGGAAAACAGACCGTCTAGCACAGTTTGTGCCTATATTATCAGGCAGTCAAATTGAATATCTTAAAAATTGAATCATAATTTATAAGGCATAAATGCCATTTTATTAAACGACTTGTGTTCATAGTAGACCAGCAGACTCAATTATAGAAACATGGATACTATAATGTAAAATGCACTGATTTGTACAATTTAACAATGAAACATGTTTTGGCCAAGTATAAACAAGCTAAGGAAAATTAGAATAGCAAAAGTGTGGCAGTCATTTTAAAATCCAAGATGGCCACTACCATGGCAGAAGTATTAACACAAAGTGATTGTGATATCAAAATATATCTAAAAATACATGTTTTGACCAAATATCATCTTTCCATCTGCAGAAACGGTTGGGATAAAGCAAAAA